>QEOT01009512.1:148807-203982 GCA_003123785.1 Pterocarya stenoptera
TTTTTTTTTTTTTTTTTTTTTTGAATTTTTTATTTCTAAATGTTTTATCTTTTATATATTTTAATTTTTAAGTTATAATATTTGTTGGTTTTCTTTGTTTTTGATTTTTTAACATATGGTTTTTGTAAGTTTTAAATTATTATTATTATTATTATTATTAGGTTTACAACTTATGACATGTCATGTGGCAAATGATATCAGCATAGTTAATAGTTATTTGGCTTTAAATACTACTTCAACTTTAAATAGAGAGACTAAAAACTTAAATTAAAATGCACAATGAGCTATTCGGCCTTAGGACAAGCGAGACAAGACTAATTTTGTATTTAGTCACTTCTAATATATAAAAACTTTATTATAGAAGTATAACTTTCAATCTATATAAAACATTTAAATACATAAAAGATTATGCACACGAGCTAAAAAAAAAAGTATATAAAAAATAAAAGGCTATGAAGAATTAGAAGTGAATCTCTCAATAAATCAGGGCAGAATTACAAAATGTAACATAAATTCTAAATTCTTAATAATTACTGTCATTTTTTAGATTTGTATAATACATACTATTTATGTGACATAATTTAATTAAAAAATAAATAAATTTAAATTTTACAAAATAAATTTTATTATTTAAGTTATGTAAATGATGTGCTCTACTATACCGCTTGAGAATAGAATAAAATAATTTTTCAACTTGTCATAAACAATATGGATTATATATTTGCCAATGCTTATATTTCTGCTTTTCCTAATTAAAGGGTATAGAAAATTAGAAGTGAATCTCTCCATGTATCAATGCCAAACAACAAAATCAAGAGCTAATTGTTCTTAAATCAATGATGTAGATGGTGTGTTCTCTTCTCAATATAATGATTTATTGATGTGACCCGATTTGATTTGTAAAATTTAAATTTATAAATTATTTTTATAAATTAAATTTTGTCACATCAATAATATTACATATATAGAGTAGTGCTAGTGGGCGTACCACTAGTCTAATTATATTTTTTTCTTTTTTTTTTCAACATTTTTTTAATACACAATTTATTTTCTTAATTATTAAGTAAAAAATTAAAAATAATTAAGCGGTAATTTTGAGAGACTCTACTAATATTTTTCACTAATTTAACAATAAGTAACCAATCTACATCCTTTTAATTAAGTAATAATTTTTTTATAATATTTAGTTAATATAATAATTGCTTTCGAAATGGAAAGGAAAAAGGACAAAAAAAAAAAACCTAGCAGCATATTGGGCATGTCACAATGAATGGTTTCTTCTTTTGAGGAATAACGTTGACACCTTACTTTTCACAAGCAAGACATCATCTTTCAGACTTTCAACGATGCCACAACTTAAGGTTATGTTTGGGGTGAAAGATGAAATTTTTTATCTTTATCTCATCTCATCTCATCATTACATCTTTTTCAAATCTCCATATAAAATATAATAAACAATTCAACTTTTTCAAATCTCAAAACAATAATAATATTAAAAAATAATATTTTAAACTTTCATCTTAACACTATTAACAAAATTTTCAAAAATTCTCATCTTATCTCAATATCTAAACCTAATTTTATTCTCCATGTTCCAATATTTGAGGACAAACAGCCATACCCATCGGTTTTTTTTATTTTTTCCTTCGGGGTGCAGTGCAGGCACTCATGAAACTGTTCACAAATGTTCATTGTTTTTTCCATGGGTGTGCATCACATTGCCACACAATTTTATTTATTTCTGATTAACTATTGTGAGCCAAATTCTTTAAACTTCAACACATGTATTAAACTGAAAAATATGAAATCACCATACATTATAAAATACACTTTTGGACAAGGCTAGAATGTGCCCCTCATTATACAAACAAGCAAATGAACTTTTTATTCTCTATTTACTTTTTTACTTTTTTCAACCATTTTTTATACATCTTAAAATATTTTAAAAAAAAAAATCAATTCGGTAATATTCACTTCCTTAACTATTAAATAAATAATAATAATAATCACCGGTAGAAATTCTCGGTTTAAATATCATTTTCCTAAACTTTTATCTATTTTAATCAAACAATGTCACATCAATTTTTTCATTATAATTAAAATAAAAATAATAATAATGGTGGACTCCGACGATCCCAGTGATCGGCCTTCAGATTACGGCCAACTCTGACAACCTTTCAAAGTGGTAAGTGAAAAAAACTCATAAAAATAACTAGTGTTAATGTCGTGTTTCATAAGTCTTTGGTTCAAGTTCCAGCAACTCATATCTTCCGAACTAGGCTTGCGAAAATAAAGAAGAGGGCAACTGGAGAGGCCGAACTTGGGGCTGAGAGTCTCCGATGCCAAAGTTAGTAAAGTGTCTTGAAAGTTTGTAAATAAGTGGGAGAGTATAGGGATCAGAGAGCATTTTTCATACTTGAAAGTTGCTATTTATATCGAGAGTTTGGGGGGGACAGATCGTGTCTGCTTCAATGAAGTCCATGTCTTTTGTACTGTTCCTTTTGTCAGAGTTCTTTAATACGGTGTGCCTTTTACGATGGCGTCATTAATGTGACGTGTAGCTCAGGTAGCAGTGCTATTAATACGACGTGGTTCCCCGATTTGCTTTACCTTCGGTGGTCCGTCGATGTCCCTATGTTAGAGGATCAAGGATTCTTCGTCTTTCCCGTTCTGCCCTATACAAGTGTTCGCATAAAAATATATCTGCAAGTGCATAAAATCGTAACAAGTAGTAAAGTGTTTTAAAGAAAACGGTTATCGAACCCACAGGGAATAATTATGCTATTGAGTATTGAAATTGACTAAATTAATTACTATTTGGAAAACCAAAAGTTGAATAATGGTTTATCTAAATTAAACTGAAGAAAAAAATATTAAAATTAAGGTTTTAAAAATAATAAGAATAGATCTAGAACATTTAATTTCACCTAACAAATCCCACACAGTTTATTCTTCCTTGTAATAGAATTCCAATTATCTCAAATTGATGATAAAAATTCCTTAATTATTCAATATTTTCTCTAAAACAATACCAAAAGTATCTCTAACTAATAACTCTGTATCTCTATGTGAATTTAACTAATTGGAAACTCATTAAATTTTTTGAAATTTTCTTAAAAATCACACTAGTCGCAGTAAAGCATCTCTGTTTTCGCTCAACTAATAATGTTTAATCCTAGAGCTTTAATCACAAATCACCTCTCGATCTCATTGCAATCCAAAAGATCGAAAAATAATTAGTTAGAAAATTATAAGCATTAAGAACAAAGAATAAACAGTCAATCATGAAAATATTGAAAATAAAATAACTTGAAATATAAATTGCGTGTTCAATACTAGGCTACATCAAAACTCTAGAAAATAGAAATAATTCATAATGAAATTGAAAAGAAAAAACTGGTGTTCTTCATTGAAGTCGATTGGTGAAGCATGTGGCTCTCACCTTTGCCCTCCAATTCCTCCTCCTCGAAAGAACACTTCAAGAATAAATTCTGGAACTCTAAACTCAGACTCAGACTCTGAAACATAAAGACTCTCGACTCTGATTCAGAACTCCCTCTATTCATCACACAAGACGGGATTAAATAAATGTCAAAATTCAAATCTGGAAACAAAATAACTGCGGCTACAATCTCGCCTAAAGATCTAGAAATTAGTTTCTAAAGATAAATGTTAACATGAAAGGAATTATCCTAATAATAACGAGATTATCTAAAATGGAAGATTCGGTGATATGTGGCTTGAATTGCGGAGCTTGGAAGGATTTGGTCGCCAACAGATTGATTGCGGAACTTGGATTTGGTGGTCAGCAGCAGATTGATCCCACCGAGTAGATGCCGAGTGCACTGAATATAACGGGCGTGGAGGTTACAAAGACCACACGACCTTCTCCTCACGAAGACTCCCGACCGGGATGAAAGACTCTTCTCACCTTTTTAATTGTTGCACACGATGTCATTTAGATTGATTTTTTAAGTTGGTTATTTAGACTAGTCGCCCAATCTAACCACCTACAGCCTTGTTGCCAAATCTTCATGCCTTCTGGTCGCGCCTTTTGGTCACTAGTTTCCTGTTTACCGAGAGGTAAGTCTTCTCACTTTTGGGCGAGAGAAATTTATTTGCTGCCTACGAGACAAGGCTCCTCGCCCAAATCTCATTGGCTCTCTTCAAATCTCACTACCTCTCATTAGTCTGGATCCGTAGTCTTTTCTTTTGTACCAAAATGTTCTCATTTTGCACTAAATCTTCTCATTCCTTCAAATCCAAGAAAATAAATAAAAATATGTAGAAATAAAATAAAACAATAGTATTGAAGAGAAAATGACACTTTTCATAAATAAAAGAGTGATAAAAATCACATAAAAATAATACTTATCAAATACGCACAAACTTAAGCTTTGCTCGCCCTCGAGCAAAGAAGAAAAGAAAATACAATTAAAACAAGCATTGATTTTATTCATAAAATTTATTATCTTAAAGATTCTCTAAAGTCTATAATTCAAATGAATCATTCAAGATCAATCAAGTCCAAAAGTTAATTCAAAACTCAATTCCACCATATTATCCATCCCCACATTCATGCAAACTCATCATTCTCACTTCATCATTAGCTCCCCGAATAGTTTTATGCAAATAGGTAAATAAATAATGGATCTCTAAAAACTCCATAGGTTTACTTTTCAAATCACTCTCTACTAATGTAGAATAGAAATTATCACCAGGGATCAATAGGTTTTATTAAGCTTGTAATGTAAGGTTAGGGTGAGGGCTACAAAGAAAAGGCAGGATTCAAACAAAGCAAGAGAACTTAAGTTTGAACATCAACAGAATAAATAGAGCATTCTCATTTCTAACATAAACATCTCTTCTCAATCTTTGTAAATCTCTTAACATATCTTTCTTTATTGCACTTTCAAGTATCTCTCTCTTTACCCCTCCATTTAGTAGGTTAGACATTTTTTTTTTTTTTTTGTGTGGAAATATTCCATACTTTTTCGACTGCCTTTGTGGATGACTCTCGTCGGTATTTTCTTGTTAGCCACACAGTAGACGAGTTGACTCTTCACAACCCCAAACTTATGATTTTGATAATATTGCTATACTTAATTTTACTAGTAGACCTTCTACCTCTCTTGCCTTTTATGCTTTTGTAAGTCTATGATTTTGTATAAACTTGGTTCTTTTGAAAGGTAAGGATATCAAGGTTTAAGTTCAAATAGGGTAGGAAATATGAGGTTTACAAGAAAGAAAATATAAGACCAAAATATATTTCAATAAAGCTCAAAGGGGCGACTAGAAATAAAGATAATAAACAAGTAAGCTTGAAATACTCAATCGGTCCAAAGAATGCCTTAATCATTTTTTCAGTAATATTTTGTCTAGGATTTCGCCTCGAGTGTAATCCAATAAGTTCTAGAGTAAGTTGAGACCATATAAATTTACAAAATTCACATAAAATCTCTCTAGGTACTCAAAACAATTAATGATCATAAGAAGCATTCATTGAACATAGAAATATCAAATTAAGTAAGATCAAGAAAAGAATTAACAACTAGACTTAAGCAATGAGAATTTTTCCTAAAAATAATAATCAATTTCAATCATATTCTTATCATAAGCTTTTTTTATTCATCAAACCATACTATTTTTATCATTATCATCATCATCATCATCATTATTATTATATATTTTTACTTCTCGTTATAGGCGACTTACTTTATGGGCAAGTTTGGGCCTCGGGGTCGAGTATCGGGTTGAAGCCTAATGGGCTTGTGAAGTGGGAGAAAGTTCCCTAACAGTTACCCCACCAATTCCCTTCGGACGGATCTGAGGGGGAATCTGCATTTCCTTCCTTAGTTAACCAACTTTTGCAACCGTGACTACGCGGCCTTTTCTTAACTAGGATGGGGGTTGCTGATTTCTTGGCGCTCACGTGTTGCACTTCTACTCCCCAGCTATATCCAAGTTTCCTTTTCGTCTTTACACTATATATGGCAACGATTCACCTCCAACTTGCGTGGCTATATTTTGAAGGTTCTTTTTCACATTAAATGGTGCCCCTTCAGTCCCTTTGTCATTACTCGTGTTGGCCAGTTATTTATTTCTCATTTCGCATCATTGGATACGCTTTATTGGAATCGCAGCGATCGTCGGTTCCTATTGCCTCGGGATATCAACTGTCAAGCTTGCCTATATAACATCCTCTTCCTTCTTAGTTACGAGTTACTTTGTCCATTCTCTCTTTTGCTGAATATCTTGTGTTCCTCTTCCGCTTTCAAATACTTCTCCTTGTCTTGTTCCCTTTGATTTATCTTCTTTCCCTCTAGTTGGTAATGGCTCTCAAGAAATCCTCGCATCCTACCAGATTGGCTAGACCTTCTGACACTGCTTGCGTCACCGATGGTCAGGGCAACAAGGAGTTTGTTGGTTATTCGTGGTGTTCGAAAGTGAATTCCGCTAAATTGAAGTCGTT
This sequence comes from Pterocarya stenoptera, assembly GCA_003123785.1. Lineage (NCBI taxonomy): Eukaryota > Viridiplantae > Streptophyta > Magnoliopsida > Fagales > Juglandaceae > Pterocarya > Pterocarya stenoptera. The sequence goes on from QEOT01009512.1 coordinate 155,280, forward strand.
GAGGGAGAGCTACGGGATTCCTCTAATGATGGAACTTGAGGTGCCTCCTTCTATCGAAGGGGCGGTAGATTTTGAGGGTTACACCTCCAAAGTTGCGATGTACCTCGCCATGTTCTCTTGTGGCCTCAAGATGTCCTTTTGTCGTCCAGTGCAAGAAGTGCTGGATTTTTTTGAGTTGGCGCCTACTCAGCTCCCTCCTAGTGCGTGGAGGATCCTTGTGTCGTGTTGTGGCATATGGCGTTGCACGTTGGAGGAGGCTGGGGCTGACTACCGTGAACTCACTGTGCATGAGTTCTTCCTCACCCACAGTCTTTTGGGGTGAGGTCATTACACTTACGGCTTCAAACCAGTCCAGGTGTTCATTCAGCTAGAGCTGTAGCATACCGCCGCAGGGGTTGGAGTCCGTCTATTCTTCTTTCTATCTAGCAAACAATGGGAGATCCTTGTTGGCCAGGCCAATCGGCGCAGATTCCCTGTTCACGCCATATGGGGGGCTGTGGGTGGTGACAAGGGTCATCATCCTACCGCGACCCCAGACGAGATACTCAAGATTGAGGTCATCCATGCTTGGGTGAAGGCCCATTCGAATACGTTCTTTTGGAGGCTCTGCTAGTCGAGGACAGTCTTCGTCGATATTTGGCCCCCCGGCCAATGTGCTCTCCGACCTAGCCTTCTTGTTGAGGAAGGTCACATCCCAGGTCCATAGCCACTCTCCCAGCAAGCTGGTGGAAAAAAGCCAGGAGGATTTCTCCGGTCAGATCTGACTCTGATGACCTTCTCGTTCCTCCCAGAGGTCCTTTTGCAAAGCCGTCATCGCCCAAGGAAACGATGACGATCGCAAACCTTCCTCGCACCTTGCTGTTGGCTTGAGGAGTTGTCTTGAATCTTCAAGCTGAGTCACTGGTCTTTAGGTCTGTGGCTGAGACCGTTCCTACGACCCTGCTGGGTCCTTCAGTGGCCAGGGGACCCTCAGTAGTCACCTCGTCCCTCAGAATTGCGCTCGAGAGGGTTCCTTTGCCCTCCCCCGTAGAGCTTTTTGTCGAGGACTGGGAAACCCAGAGCGGGTTTACATCCTGGAGTCCCCTTTATTACATTCTCCCGAGGTCGAGGTTGTCTCAGCTAGCGATGAACTGATAGGGGCCATTGCTCGGGCAGAGGAAGCGATGGCGGACATTCCTCTGGCTCAGGTAGTCTCGACGCCTATGACTCTTGATGTGGATAAGGAGGTTGTTGATGAGGTCCCGGCAAACTTTCGACTGATGACTGTAGAGGTTTGTGCTGACTGTATTCGTAAGGTGGATAGCAGGCTCAAAAGGCTCTTTGCTAGGGTAAAATGTTTGCTTGCAAACTCCCTGCGCCTTTTGTTCGTTTCCTTATATGATTTTGACCTGGACTTCTGTGGCAAGGCCTAGAGCGTCTAGTGGCATTCATTGTGGACGGCCGAGAGGAGGTGGCAAACGAGAATAGAGTACTTCGTTTGCTTGCACAACTAGCTTTACGCTATGTAGCAGAGGAGCGGAAGAAGAAAGAAGAGGTTGAGGAGGACCTCGATGACTTGTGAAGTCCCAAGATGAGGTTGACCTTCTTCATCTTGAGGAGCGCTTGCCTCTGAGGAAAGGTGCAATTTGGAGGCTCGTGATGCTACCATTCGAGGTCTGCGAGAGGAGCTATCTTATGTCCGTGGTGTCTACGATGATGCCTAGCACTTCAGTTACAACGACGGCTTGGAACGAATGAAGACTCACATCCTCCAGAATCCCCAATGCAACCTGAGGGCTTTGAGTGTGCGGGAGCTTCCTCCGCATGAAGTGTCCGTGGAGCAGGTTGCTCTCCTTGGGAGGGATTTAATCCATAGCGCCCTTAGGGGTGGCTTTGCCGGGAATAATCCCGCCTGCTGATGGTTGATTCTCCTCGGCTACACTCTACTCGGCTCCTCTGACGAGTCTTGCTCTTCTCTGTTGTTCAAGGTTTTGGTTTCAAACCTCATCTTCCAAAGCTCAACCTCACAACCTCCACTTTTGCACACTCTAGCACGCAACACCTTTTCTCACGCCCCAAGCTTAACCTTTTATTGTCATCTCTCTCTCCTGTCTTCACCTCTTCGAATAGTTTTGCGTGCCCCTTCTGGGCAGGCAGGTGGCTCCTAGCAGCACCTTGGCAGTTGCTGTCACCGTACGACTCAATTAGTTGCCTCATTACATCCATTTTGATTTTCTTTGAGGTAACTTCGGGCGCTATCAGCATGTCGTAGTGATTGAGATCTTTGTCTGTCGCTTCTTGATTTTCTTTGAGGTAACTTCGAGCGTTATCGACATGTCGTAGTGATGGAGATCTCAGTCTGCCACTTCTACTAGAATATGATCTGATTAGGCTTTGGTTTGTTTGCACCTTCACAACTTTCTATCACATCTAGTCGACTTATGTTGTATGTCGCTATAATTTGCTGCTTTACATTGTAACTTGTTCTTTGTAAATTTGTAGTTTTATGTTGTAACTTTTTCTTTGTAACTTCTGATTGTTAATGAAACTACCTTATACTTTGTTGTGACAGGCAGCTTGTCTTTGTGTATTTTTTTCTGATGTTTCCTTCTTTTTCCTTTTTTTCTATGGCCTGGGGGAATTTGTCGCAAAAAGTTATGGGTTTGGCGTTAGGCAGGGGGCAAGGGAAGGGGGGAATTGCCATCATCTAGATCTCTATGGTCCACCTTGCTAGCGCCAAACCTATTCCTAACGACCCCATTGCTCGATAGCTCTCCTGCTTATATTTTCTTCGTTCGCCCTATTTGACTAGGCCGATGTCTCTTGACTTCTCATTTGTGCCGATTTCCTCCCTTTTGTCGTCTACCTCTTGGATGTGCTTTACCCAGCCTAATCCCTCTGTTTTTCCTTTTTGCGTTGTCGTGCTTTACTTTGGCATGTAACTAAAAAAAAAAAGAAGTGTTGTTAGCGTTCATTGGCCTTCGTCCACTGTCGCTGGCTTGGGGGAATGGAAATCCCTCCTAAGAGTTCAGCGGCGCCAGGGAGACTCTAGTTGCCTCCTTGAGGGATAGGCCGAGAAGCATTTTGCTAACCCACCTCTATGCCCCTCTAAGTAGCACCGTGGCCATGTAGTTGAATATAAATAGACCAAGTTGCTTTTTGCTAGACCGAGGTAGGTTATTCTTTTTTTTTTTAATAAAAGAAACTTCTTTCATTACTAATAAAAACGATTACAACATAGAATCTGACCAAACAACTTGAGCAATACAATTGGGGATGGATCCCCACCAAGTTATCAAGTCATCTATATTCCATGCAAATTTAGCCAACCCATAGGCTGCACCATTGCCTAAACAACTATTGTGTTGAATAGAGCAAAAAGGAAATCGCAACATAAGTTATTTGATTTGCTACACCAAATTACCATGGAGAGATCTTGATGAGGTTTCACTTTGCACTTTGTTCACCAGGAGTAAGGAGTCATTTTCAATTATCAAGTGTGAAATTCCCAGGGGGAGGCAGCTGGAGGCCTCTCAAGATTGCTAGCGTCTCTATTTCAATGGGATCATTGACTTCGTTTTCCTTCTTGCTTGCCGCGAAGAGAATTAGCCTTGTCATTTCTGAGGTAGGTTATTCAAGTAGTCGTGGGGAGATAGGCTGTCTAGGTAGTTTGGAACTAGACCCGCTCCCGTCCATTGGCATTGTGTATTTAATTCCTGATTGTAAGATAAGAGTGTCATCATAACTTTATCCTGCGATCGATGGACTCGGTCTGCATTGCATTGGGGAGGCTTTAGAATGCCCCACACTAAACCGCCATTTTGCCCCCTATAGAGGTAATTCGTTCAGCGATGTGGCTGGTCCACTCCTTTCACCACGATGGGGTCGAGGTAAGTATTCGGGCATCCTCAAGGCTGGACCCGCTCTCCTTCGTGGGATGGACAAGGAGGCATTTGGCTCAACCCGTCCCTTTGTTCCCCCCAAGAAGTAGGTTGTTCGGGCAGTCTGCTATTGGGCCCGATCTTGCCCGTTGACACCATAGGGAAGGGTAAGTTTGGGTCAGGCTAGCACTGATTGCACACTTCATCGTAGTGCAGGTTGGAATAAGTTATTAAGGTGGCCGTGGGGTTGGTCCTACTCTCCGCCTTGGGGTGACAAGCTGGCCTCTGGCTCGACCCGTCTCTTTGGTCCGCGGGGAGGTAGGTTGTTCGGATAATCTATATCTAGACCCACTCCCACCTGATGACGCTTATGAGGAATGTAAGTATTCACCTTAGAGTAGCTGAGGACTACTCGCACTCCATCGGGGAGGGGTCAGAATGGATTAAGCCAAACCGTCCCTTTGCCCCCGAGGAGATAATTCTGACAGCGATATAGTTGGTTCGCTCCTTCGCCACGATAGGGGTCGGATAATTATTCAGGCAACCTCAGGGTTGGACCCGCTCTACTTTGCGGGAGGAACAAGGCATCCTTTGGCTCAACCCATCCATTTGTTCTCCGCGGGAGATAGGTTGTTTAGGCAGTCTGCTACTGGACCCACTCCCACTCAATGACACTACAGGGAAGGATAAGTTTGGGTCATGCTAGTGTTGATCCCACACTTCATTGTAGCAGAGGTCAAGGTAAGTTATTCGGGTAGCCATGGGGCAGGTCCCGCTCTCCGGTGCGGGGAGACAAGGTGGTCTTTGGCTCGACCCATCTCCTTGGTCTGCGAGGAGGTAGGTTGTTTGGGGGGTTTACTACTGGACTCACTCCCGCCTATTGACGCTTACAAGGAAGGTAAGTCTTTCCTGTTGGGTAGTTGAGGACTGACTCGCACTTCACCGCAAAAGGGTTAAAGTTGCATTAGGCATTACACCTATCCCTTTGATACCCTCGGGGGACGTAATTCGGACAGCATTAGGCATTGCACTGACCCTCATCGCGATAAGGGTCGGGGTAAGTTATTCGAGCCGCTGGAAGGATGGTCCCTCTCTCCCGGATGAGGAGGTTGAGCCTCCTACTCACCTATCATCCTTCGTGGGGAGGTAAAATTTTCGGGCAATTTGGAACTGGACTCACTCCCACCTGTTGACATCGCAGGAAAGAGTTAAGTTTGGGTTAGGCTGGCACTGATCTCATACTTCGTCGTGGCGGAGGTTGGGATAAGTTTTTTGGGCAGCCTCGGGATTTGACCCTCTCTCCAGCGCGGGAGGGCAAAAATGGTCTTTGGCTTACCTTGCCCTTTTGGCCCCGTAGGAGGTACATTGTTAGGACAGTCTGTAACTGAACCCGCTATTGCTTGTTGACGCTTATGAAGAATGTCAGTTTTTATATTCAAGTGGCCGAGAGCTGACCCGCACTCCTTTGCGGGAGGGACAGAGTGGCCTCTAGCGTCTCTCAACCCTTTGGTGTTCTGCGGGGAAGTAAATAGCTGATGAATATTTTGTTGATGGAGATTCTATTGATGGGTGTTAACGTCAATGTAGATTTTGTTGATGGCAAATACGTTGATGTAGATTTTGTTAATGGTGAATACATTGATGTAGATTTGGTTATATCCCTGAATCTTGACATTGAAACACAACACCTCTTTCATTAGAATTCGTAGTGTATGCACAAAAATATAAATTTACAACAATTAAGCTAGTTTTAGAAATAAAACTTTTGTAGATATTCAGCGTTCCAAGGATGTGGCAGCTCATTTCTTTGGTAGTCTCAAAGCTTGTAAGAGCTTGAGCGATTGGTGGCAGTGACCACGTAGGGGCCTTCCCATTGGGGGCCCAACTTTCCTTTGTCTCCTTTTGTTGGTAGCGATTCTTATCTCTGTCTCCAACCTAACTTCTTCTAGAAAATTAAGTTGTTCTTCCAACCGCCTATCATTGGAGTCTTGCAAGGAGGGCTGAACTCTGTAGGTGGGGATCTCGATCTTTACTAGTGGCATCGCCTCTTGGCCGTAAGTGAGGGTGAAAGGAGTTTCCCCTGTTGGGGTCTTCACTATGACTTGGTAGGCCCACAGGACAGCAGGAAGTTCTTCTACCCACGCGCCCTTTCTGTCCTCAAGTCCCTTCTTAAGCATTCACATCAATGTCTTGTTGGTCACCTCCACCTGCTTGTTAGACTGGGGGTGGCCAGGGGACGAGTACTAGAACTCAATCCCCAACTCTTGGCACCAGTTTCGATAGTGATCGGAATCAAACCGTCTCCTATTGTCTAATATGATAGTGCACGGGATGCCAAATATGCAAACCACCGTCTTCCATAGGAATTGCGTGATGTTGTTCGTCGTGATGGTTGCGAGGGCCTCGACCTACTTGGCGAAGTAATCCAGGACTACTACCTCGAATTTTACTTCTCCCTTGCCAGGGGGAGTGGGTCGACCAGGTCAATTCCCTACTGGGCGAAGGGTCAAGGTGAGGTGATCGAGGTTAATTCTTCCGGCGGGTAGTGGGTCACTTTGGCATACTCTTGGCACTTCTAGCATTTCCATGCATACTTCTCAGCATCTCGTAAGGCACGGGGCCAGTAATATCCCGCTCTCAATACCTTTCCAACTAGTGCCTTTTCTCTTGAGTGATTGTCATAGGTCCTTTTATGTATTTCTGCTAACACATACTGCGCTTCTTCAGGGGAGATGCACCTCAAGAGAGGCATCGAGTGCCCCTCCGGAACAGAATTATCTTGATCAAAGTGTAGCATGCTGCTCAATTTCTAATCTTTCTGGCTTCTTGCCTGTCCTTGGGAACCTTATTTGCGTTCAAGTACTTGAGTATGTCCCTCGCCCAATTCGGGGCTTTGGGCTGTATCTCCATTACGTCGATCCCTATGGCAAGTACTTCGAAGGTTTGGATCATCGCCTGCTCTAGTAGGTGGGAGTGTTCTTGTCCAGATGCCGCGCATGCCAGTTGTCCGTTTTTTAGTTTTTTACCATCTACACCTATTGAATTTGGAAGTACTTGAAATAGAGGCGCTTGGCTTCTACTAGTGCCAAGTATTTTTTTAATTTTTTGGTCTTCAAGGCGAACTCCCCTTGTACTTGATTGACCACCACCTGGGAGTCAGCTCGTACTTCAATTATGGTGTTACCCGGCAACTTGGTTATCGCTAGTCCTGAGAGTAGCACTTTGTACTCCACCTCGTTGTTCATGATTTTGAACGCCAACTTGATGGCGTAATTGTACTACTCTCCAAATGTAATGATAGGCACCCCTACTCCCCCTCCATCTCGGCAAGATGAGTCATCCATGAAGACTTTCTAGGGCTTCACGAGAGGTACATGATGGCTCTCCGAAAGCTAGTAAATTCAGCAACAAAGTCTGCCGGCACTTGCTCCTTGATGGTGTTCCGTGGTGTATAGTCGATGTCAAATTCACTCAGCTCTACTACCCAGTTCAGGAGCCGGCCTAAAGCGTCCAATCTTTGTAGAATCTTTTTTAGGGGGGTTTCTGTGAGGATCCTTACTGGGTGAGCTTGGCAGTACAAGCACAACTTGCGTGTGGTTACCACCAGAGTGAAGGCGAGTTGCTCTATGTGGGGGTATTTGGCTTCAGCTCCACGATATGCTTAGCTTGTGTAGTAGATCGGCTTCTGGACTCCATCCTCTTCGCACACTAATGCCGACGAGACTGCCTGGGGAAGACTGCCAGGTACATGGTCAGTGTTTCCCTACACCCGGGTTGGCTAAAAAGCAGTGGGCTCGTGCGGTGTTCTTTGAGAGCCTCGAATGCCAGGTCACACTCGCCATCCCATGTCTATGCCTTTCGCGGAATCTTGAAGAAAGGCATCGATGGATCTTGACATGAACCTATTGAGAACCGCCAACCTATTGAGAACCGCCACTCGCCTGGCCAGTCTTTGCACCTCATTTATGTTTTGGGGTGGGGCCATGTTGAGGATGGCCTTCACCTTTTTGGGGTTGGCTTTGATTTTGCGTTCTAACACCATGAATCTTAAGAACTTCCCTAATCTGACGCCAAAGGCGCACTTCGCCGGGTTCAACTTCATTTGGTACTGCCTCAGTATTGCGAAAGCCTCCTTCAGATAGTTCAAGTGTTGTTCTAGAGTGTCACTCTTAACAAATAGGTCGTACACGAAGACCTCCATGTTTCTTCCTACTTGATTTTTGAATATCAACCTTTATGTGCCTCTGCTCATCTCAGATTTTGCCTTCGGCAGGGGCACAGACGGTAGGTGGTGGCAAAGTGCAGCCATCCACTGTAGGTCTCACCCCGCCACTTGTAGGCATCCTTTCTTGGGTATGTTCCCCTTCTCTTCTGCGGCATCTCCCCCGATCCTGGGAGTTTGGCTTTTTCGTTGGTTAGCTTCCATGCTTGTCAGCACTATTGGTGAGCTTTCGAGTTGTCTGGAACAGATTGTTGCAGACATATGGAGTGTAAGATCTATAAAGATCTCGCAAATGGCGCCACTGTTAACATTGTGTTTCGTACACCTTTGGGCCAGGTTTCAGCAACTCAGTTCTTCCAAACTAGGCTTGCGAAAATAAAGAAGATGGCAACTGGGAGAAGGCAGCCTTGGGGTCGGGGAGTCTCTGATGCCAACATTAGTAAAGTGTCTTGGAAGTTTGTAAATAAGTGAGAGAGTTTAGGGATCAGAGAGCGTTTCTCATACTTGAAAGTTGCTATTATACTGTGAGTGTGGGGGGGACAGATCGTAGAGTCTATGTCCTTTGTACTGTTTCTTTTGTCAGAATTATTTAATGCAATGTATACCTGCGACGATATCATTAATGTAGCTTGTAGCTTAGATAGCGATACTATTAATGCAGCGTGGTTTCCCAATTTGCTTTACCTTCAATGGTCCGTCGATGTCTCCATGTTAGAGGATTAAAGGTTCTCCATCTTTCCCGTTCTACTCTGTACAAGTCCCCATGAGCGGAGTGTTGCCGAGCAACGTCAGGCCTGTCCATCTCATCAGTCATCATTGTTTACTTTTCCTTATAGGTGACTTACTTTATAGGCAAGTTTGGACCCCATGGTCGGATATCGAGTCGAAGCCCAGTGGGCTTGTGAAGTGGGGGGAAATCTCCTTACAATTAGTATTATATTTTTTAAGAGTTTAGGATTCTTAGAATTTCCCTTCTAAAAAATTTAATTCGATATGGTTTACTTGACTGTGAAATTGATAAAATTATGGCGTGGTGTTGTATAATTGGATGTTTATTAATTTACTTTATAAAGCAAGTAAATAATGCATTGACCATTCTAGTCTCCACTGTTGGGTCTAGGGGTGTAATTTAAACTGAAAAACCGGTAAATCGGTTTGAATTGGATCCGTTTTACTAGTTTTGAACCAGTTCGGTTTGGGACCGGTTCTTATATTTCATAAACCGACCGGTCCGGTTGATAATATATATATATAAAATAATATTTTATATATAATTTTATACAAAATTAAAATTATACAAAATATTTTATATATATTAATATAATTATATGAAATAATTTCATATTATAATTTATAAATTATAACATAAAATTTTAATCTTAAATATAAACATTTGTAATTTGTTTGATCATATGTTATTAATATAATTATATATAAGATAATGTTATTGTAAAATAAAAGTTTAATCTTAAAAATGAAAATGTAATTGATTATGTATTATATAGCTATACCAATATATAGTTTATAACTAATACTAATATATATTAATATATAGTTATACTAATAGTCTAATATTAATACTATTAGTCTAATATTATATTAACAAATTTATATTTTAAAAAAATCGAAAAATCGGACCAGACCGGACCGTTACGCTCCTAGTTGGGTCCATTTCAAAAATCCAGTTTGGGCATTAAGCTTTTTCATAAGGTAAAAAGCTAGGCTCAAAGCGACTATTTTTTGTTTAGTGATTAAGAAAGTATTGTTTAATAATATTGTAAATTTTTTCTTTTAAAATATTGAAAAGTATTAAAAAATAATATAAAAAAATAAAAATAAAAACTTGAAAAGCCAAACGGCGCCAGCTGTAGGTGTAGACCCACCCATAACCGTAGGAGCTGTTGGGCAGACAAGGAATACAGCCACCCCATGATTGCTCTTTTCATGAAATTAATGTCTTACTTTTGTTGCAGATGAGAAAGCAAAGGCATGTCATGATCAAAGCAGGGGATACGAATTCGTTTTTTTTTTTCTTCTTTTTTTAAAATATGTGGGTTATAATTAATTAAATTTTGCAACACAATCTTCACTATATTTTATGTTTTATATTTTATATTTTTTTAAATTTTTAAATTTTTTTTTATTTTATTTTTTTAAACTATTTCAAATTTTCTATTTACTATTCATATAAAAATATTTCATAAAATAAAAAAAATATAGAGTATATTATATAGATAAATAGTAAGAAGTTGTGAAGATATTTTACAATTATATTATTGGGAGAAGAGCCTCAGTTTTTTTAAGTCTTTTTTTTTAAACTATATAAAATACATTTATAATTATTTCAAAAGATATATATAATAGATTTATACTATCTGTTATTGTTAATATATATTTTTTAAAATATTATTAAATATTTAATAAATACTATGAAACTCTTCTTATATCTACCTGTTCCATATCTAAAACTCGAGAGATATATTCTAATACATAGGGATGGATTAGACTTATATAAATATATATATTTATTGGTGGAAAAATGCACATGATCATTGACCATGTGTTAATATTTTTCATTGAGTTCCTCGATAGACTCAGGATCACTCTGCCAAATGCATCTACAACTAAATCCAGCTGTGTGTTTTGGGCATCCATATCCATTATTATACACATAAAGTGATATAAAATAGTAACAATTTTGGTGTCATCTTTTATATAATTATATTTGAAAATAAAGATATTTTTAAAATTATTTTATTAAAATATTTCTCCTATCAATTATTAAAAGATTGTAAACAAATTATAGGCCTATTGTTTCCATTCTAGAAATCTCCTTTTTTTTTTTAACAACAATTATTTACAAACAAATCACAAAAAAAAAAATTATAATCATAGAAATTGACAAGTGGTGGATCATCACCAAACAGAGCAAGAAATTGAACAACTTTGGCTGAGTCTGTGGGCAATGACAAATTGACTTTATCAATAACGATACAAAGTACATCATCACCCATGATCATGATATTGATGATCAGAGCAAGAAAACAAAATCCCTTTTCTTTTCTTTTTTCTGATCTGGAAATGGAATTACCTCTGCTCTCCAAAAATATTGCTAAAATCACTCTGATTTTCTGTGGCCAGTGACTTTGGTCACTTGCAATCAATCAGGCAAGAAACAAAAGAAGGCAGATTTGTTCATATCAGATCTACTTTACATACTTTACAACCCAACATAGCTCACATCAATATATAAATCTATTTTTGTATACCAATCATTTTTTTTTATGATGAGTTGATACAAGAAAGATGAGACGAAACCGTTTCTGTAATTAAACTGGATCCAAATTTGAAAAAATTTGTTCACAACATCTTGTTAGAGATATCAGATCTACTTTACAATAAACAAAACTTTACCTCAATTTGTAAATCTATTTTTGTATACCAAGCATTTTTTATATAAAAGTATTGGACTTTTCTCATAATTATAAAAGGCACAATACTACTGTATCTGTTCACAAGCCCTTGAATGCAACATTCTTGAGAAAAGAAGAAAGAGAAGAGATGCCTCTTAACTAGCCAAAGTCATTTTATGATTGCTAAATATAAAACTCTGGCAACATTCATAGCTCATATGAAACCTGCTTCATTCAATTGGTCATTTGCTTTCATCCCACAATTCTTCAACAACAACAGCAACTCAACAAATCTGTACAAGAAAGCTGCATAATCATCTGTTCAATTGTATCCACCATTAATAATTTGAGCTAATGCTGCCATTAACATGCCCACAAAGCAAACTCCCCCCCCTTGAAGAATTGTAAAACATCACAATATCATATGTCATTAGGAAATATCAGCATCAAGAAAATAATAGGACACATTACAAGTAGAGCTGGAGATCATAAAATTCGAGAGGAAGAATATCATTTCCTTGTAAACTTTTGCTTCGCTTTGCAAATTTTTTAAAAAAAAATCTCAACCTTGAATTGAAAATTGATGATATCCCCATCACATTTCTAGCTATCTGAATTCCAACTATCCTATACACCCAAATGGAACTAGGCACGTCCAAGACACGCCGATATTTTTTTACCCGAAACGTTTTGAAGCCGATGTGATTGTTACCCTTCCTTGTGCACCGACCCTTCATCGAACGACTGAGAATGAGAGACTTTGCTGCTTTTCATCCTCAAGAAACCGTAAAGTTTCCGAAACTCCCGAACGGCACCTTCACTTCGGAAGGACACGCTCGCTTCGTCCACGGACTTCCTCGGTCCGTCGGTATTCCCCAACCGTTGTCCGATCCTCCGTTCACTGTCCGTTTGCAACGCCGTCATAACCGATTTTATAGCCCGGCTCGGTGAATTCCGGTTTGCAATCATCAACTCGCCGATCTCCGCCGGGCTTAAACTCGCCCCGGTTTGGAAAATCTCCTCCACCTGAGGGAAGAGCTTGTGGTCCTTGAGCCCCAAGTAGCTGCTCGCCAAAGTTTTGAAAGCCAAGAAATCACAGAGAGGAAAATGGATATGGACATCGATACGACCGGGTCTAAGCAGAGATGGGTCGACGCGATCCTTGCTGTTCATCATCGTGAAAACCATCACTCTCTCTTCGGCGCAGCACGAGTTTAATATCCCATCCATGAAGTTCAGTACTCCCGACAAGCTCACACCCGTCGATTTCTCCGTCAGAAACCGATCGAGGTCCTCCATGACGATGATGGACTTGCTCGTTGTCTCTAACAAAAGCAAATTCAGATCCGAATCATTCAAAACCTTGGAGAGATCGATAACGTAAACATCGTAGGATATGAAATTCGCCATGGCAGCCACGAAGCTTGATTTCCCAGTTCCGGACGGACCGTATAAGAGAAAGCTTCGCTTCCAAACGCGGCCTAGACGGTGATAATACTGTTTGGATTTGACGAAGGATTCGAGATCGGACTTCACCTTGTTTTTGAGGTCGTCTTCCATGGCGATGGTATCAAAGGTCGAAGGGTGCGTAAAGGGAACGGATCTCCACCTTCCGTCACCACCCCCGCTGCGATGATGATGATGATGATCGTCGTCGTCCTCGCCGCGCTTGATATTCATGTACAGCTTCAAGTCTCGCTGTTTTCTCAGCTCAATTTCATCAGCCACAGAGTGGATGTGCTGGAGATACGGCCGGAGGATTCTGCGTTTGTCCGCCTTTCGGACCTTCAGCACGAAGCTTCTGCAGTCGTTTTGTAGCATCTTGTCTGCGTTGGTCCATGTTAATACGGCGTCGAGAAAGTTGTCCTCGACGGTCTGATTGGGGTCGAGGCAGAGAACGATGTCGTTAGGCTTCTTGCCGGTGACAAGGTTGGTGAAATCGGAGTCTTCGAGACTAGACAAGGAGTTAAGGTAGAGGGAAACTCTTCGATAAAGCTGATTCTCTTGCATACTTTCATTGAATTCAGGGACTTTGAGGAACTGGTGAACATGAAAGCAATCTTCGATCCATCTCCACCATTTCTTCACGACATAAATCAACCCGGTTTTGAATAGAAGCACCCGAATCAACACGAGAAAACAAACAAGTACTACACCGAGAAGAATCAGGGTTCGAACACCCATAAAAAAAAAAATGTCTTTATGGGTGTTTCGAATTTTCCTTCTGGATTTTGGGTTGAGCGATCAGAGAGAAAAAAATGTGACGGAGGGAGCGAGGTAGACGGTGGAGTGTTTGTTTTTTAAAGAGAACGCAAGCCTGAAAATTGTGTGCAAGGAAGACGACAAGATAGGGATTAGGGAGTGGTTTTCAATTCTATAAATATATAAATTACCTTAAAATTATAATGGGAGACGGCTACTTGCCGGCAAAGGTAATAGTTCTGGAGAGAGAGAGAGAGAGTTTTATATTCTTTTTTTGTTGCATCATGGGATTCATGGCTACGAGGAAAGCCGTTTTATACTATGACTGGGAGGAAATCCCTTTTATTTCTCCGTCATTTCGAGCAACTTTCCAGCCGAGATAGTGTTGAATTTTTCAAATTTTTAATTTCATTTTTTATGTTAAATAATTTTTCTGTTTATAGACCTTTTATAAAGTACTTTCCTGGCTACCGCACTCTACCGGCCATCTCATAAAATAGGTGGAGAGCCGGATGGTCCAATTGGAGAGCCTCCAATGCTTCAAATCCAATGTGAATAATAATATCTTAAAATATTGTGTATAATAGTGAAATGATGTAAATGAAAATATTTTTTTAGATTTTAAAAAATGAGAAAAAATATTGAAAAAATATTTATTTTAAAATAAATATTGTATTGGATATTGTGAAAGTGAGTGGATAAAGTTAAAAAAGTTTGAATATAATGTTTGAATATTATTTATGTTTTGAAATTTATAAAAGTTGTGTTTATTTTTGTGTTTGAATAATGATTAGATAAAAAAATTCAAAATTTTAAAATTGAAAAGTAATTTGTATTCGAGAATTTGACCCACGATACTAACTTATTGTAGCAAAAAGCCATTCCCTTTTACATTTGCATAATCTAATGCAACACATTTTGAGACTCTATTAGCCAAACACTCCCATTGAATTTGCATTTACATAATCTAATAAGAGTGCTCTTATGGGTGTAAAAAAAATAGAAAACTAGTTGAACCGGACCAGACCGAACCAAACCGATGAGTTCGGTCCGATTTTTAAACAGTCTAATGCGATACTGGTTCTTAAGAATTGAAACCGATCCTAAACCAGTGCAGTACAAGTTTTCAAAATATGAAAATTGGTTAAAACTGAATTAGACCGGTATATATATATTTATAATTTTTTATATTATATTATAAATAGTATATGCTAAATTACTAATTAATATAACATGCAATTCTAATCTATTATTCAAATCTATTAATCTTATAACATAAAATTAATATAACATGTGATACAATATAATATTAATCTTATAAATTTTAATATAACATTTGGTATAACATATAAATTTTAATCTTAATATAAATTTAATATAACATAAAATTTTAATCTCAAATATAAACATTCATATTAAGTTATTAATATAATCTTACTTTTGATATATATATCAACGATAAATACATTTTTGGCATAATAAAATATAATATATTTTTTGTAAATACGTTTTTACATATTTGATCATATATACTTATATAAAAAGTCTTAAAACTTACTTATAAAAAAAAAAGGTCTAGAACTTATATAGACTATAGTTAAATTCAATATTATATTAGTATGCATTAATTATTATAAAATAATATATTTATACTATAATATAAATAGGCTAATCATTTAGTATATGAAAATATCGTATTATTACTAATATTGATAATCCACAAAATCGAAAATACCATATTGGACCGGATTGAATCCTGAAGAACCGGAAGTTTCGATTTCAGTAGTGAATCGGTCCAGTATCAATTCTTAAAATCTCAAAACCAGTATATTCTGGTTCAATTCTAAAAAATGTACAAAATCGGATTGAACGAGATTAGTTACACTCCTACATCTCTTGCTGTTAGAACTTCAACTAAGAGTGCTCCAACCTTAACCTCAGGAGCAAGTCCCCCTTCTACCTTTTCTACTTGGCACAAGAAGTATAGCCTATGTCCGTGAGTCCCACGGGTTCTCCTGCTTCCAGAGTCTATGAAGTTCCTAGCCACATTACTTGGAAGGACCTTTTATAGCCCCCTTGAAAGGGACAGACCTAGTCAACAAGGCCACCGGATGTGAGCCCAAAGCGAGAATGGATTAGTTACCCAAGTCTTAGAGACCAATACGAACCCATGAGGTAACCGTCGTACAGGCGAGATAAGATGATAAGGTTAGTACATTAGGATAAGCCCGC
This sequence comes from Pterocarya stenoptera, assembly GCA_003123785.1. NCBI lineage: Eukaryota > Viridiplantae > Streptophyta > Magnoliopsida > Fagales > Juglandaceae > Pterocarya > Pterocarya stenoptera. The sequence goes on from QEOT01009512.1 coordinate 171,209, forward strand.
CCTCTTCGGATGATTATCAAGTCGAGCCGACAAGAACAATGAGAGGATCGAGCTTATAGCTGGTACTTATCAATGATTTCTCAAACCTATACATATGATAAGATGGTAACAATTCAGAAAATTGGATATTCAGAGCTCTTATGATACCTCCTTTTACATATCATTGACTCAGGCATCGAATGTGCTTCAGGCACTCTAGGTCGCCAACTTTCTCTATTGTAGGTAAAGAGCATCAGTAAACAACGTGGGGAATACGTCTCGAATAGCGGCGTTGGCTGTGGGATCTCTTCTTGATTTCTTATTGAACTTCAATGTGATTTCCCCATGTCACCCACAAGCTCTTAGGCAATTTGCGATCAAGACAAAACACCTACAGACATGGACATGCGACTTGCAGAAGCTGAGGAGAACTTAAAGAAGGTTATGGAGTCAATGGAGAACCTACGTAAGGAGAATAAAGAGTTGAAGGGTCACAATGCTAAACTCAGTGAGACCACATTACCTAGCCATAATGAGCAGCCGAAAGGAGAAGCACAAAGCTCCGGACCAACGCTGAAGGGTTGGAAAAGGAAAAATTGCCCGACGAGTTGCGTAGTTTTGTTGATAAATATTTTTATTTTTATCTTTTTATTTTAATGCTTAAATATGTATGTGTTTAAATAAGATAAATTATATATTAATTAAGTGAATATATGCGGTGTAAAGCTTAGTTATAGCATTTTCCAGTTGGATAAATTTTTTGGTATAGATCTCAAAGTGTACTCTAATTTTTATAAAAAAAAAAAAAAAAATTGCACAAGACTTAGGATAGGTTTGGAGGTGAGATAAGAATTTTGTGTTTTGTTTTAAAGTTTAAAATATTATTTTTTAGTTTTGAGATTTGAAAAAATTGAATTATTTATTATATTTTATATGAAGATTTAAAAAAATTATAATAATAAAATAAAAATTTTATGTGAGATGTATTTTCTAAACCTTTCCTTATCCGTAGGGACCATATAAAAATCATTTTCAAACTTGAGGAGGCACTTTCTTGTAGAAATTCTCTTGTGCACGTGAACGGACCGCGGGCGGACGATATAGCGTGTACAATGCGCGTATAACAAAACACCCTGTAGGATTGAACAAGCCAACTGCTTTACTTCAAAATCGTCGTAAATGAACTGTCAAAGTTGAACCAGCCAACTGCTTTACTTCAAAATCACAGGGTTCCAATTTTATTTTAGAGAAATTCTATAGGCAAACCTGAGCGAAGAAATTGTGCATGTAGTTTTATTGATAAATGAGGATAAAATAAAATAAAAAATATCATTTTAAAATGAATATTATTATTTTTTTAATAAAAAAGAGATATTACTGTAATTTTAATTTTTTTTATACATAACTGTATGACTTGTATGGACAGTTCTCATTTAGTTTAGATTAGATTTAGATTAGATTTAAAAATTAATATTTACAGTTATGGAATGCGTAAGCGTTGCGTATTGATTTTAAAAAAATTAAATAAATATGAGATTGACATAAAAAAAATTATAACGATATATGTTTAAAAAGAGTGCTTGTTGCTTACGCAACTTATGACTGTATCTAATATTATTTGTTAGATTTTGTACTTCCTTCTTTTCAAAATTTGCTTGGCATCTAACTTGAAAACTTTCATTCATTCAAATGGAAGGAAAGAAAGCTGCTCATGTTATTGCAAAATTTGCTTCATCTCTAGTTAATGAGTCAGTTTGGATGGAGGAGGGACCATGTGGTCCTTTCTAGTATTGCTTTTGATAAGTCATGTATGAGTTGTGTTATGAAATGAAAGTTATCTATTTCAAAAAAAAAAAAAAACAATCTTTTAAAACTTTCAAAACACATTTAAATCTTCCAACTATCAAAAACTTCACAAGTATTTCATCATCAAAATTTGACCGTTAATATAATATAATATATACATATATATATATATATTCATTCACCTCAAAATAAATAATTAAAGAAATATATATGAAAAATGGATATATGGATTTTCGTCTTTCAAATTGGGTAATATTTTAAGAAGTAATGCTAGGTACAAATTCTAAATAGATAAATTTTGTATAAATTTTTTGTAAAAAAGTAGATACCACTTATAAAAAGTAGTTTTTTATTTTTTTATTTTTATATTTTTTTAACACTTTTTTAAGGTGTAATCCATTTTTTTTATAAATACTTATGGGAGACTTTAAATTTATTTTATAATACAAATAATTTTATAATTTAATATATTATAACAAGTCACATCAGTAAATTTTCTTTTATAATTTTTTTATATTTCTCATTTATAAGGATGTAAAATGTATATAATTTAAATTAAGACATACTCGAAGATTTATCATTTGCGTGTGTATATCTGTTCTACAATAAAAGAGGCTACATTCTCATGAATGGTGGATTTTCTTTGATTTCACACTGTGCAACTACTATTTTGCCCTCATTTGCACAATTACATTTTTACCTCTAATATTTGAGTTTATATTGTAAAACAGTTCTTCTACAAGCAGTCGGCAAATGTAATCGCCGTGCAATCAGCTGATTAAAAAAAATAAAAAGACTGCTACATCACTTTTATTAAAAATATAATAACAATAAAACGAAGAAAATCAGAAAATTGAAAGATTGGAACCTTCTCGCAGGTACGGAGCTTCTACGATATTTTTTCTCTTGCTTTTCTTCAATTCATCATGAACTCCCTCTCTCCACTCATTTCCTCTCTCGATCATTTTGGAATTGTAATGGTCTTCGGTTGCTTGAGCTCATTTGTTTTTAAGTGAATTTGTGCTCTCTCTTCAAGTGGTTGAATTTGTAGGTAGCACGCAGATATTTGTCATGATTTCTACTTGGTCATCTTTGTGAGGTGGTTTCTAAATAATAGTAATGATAATGATAGCAATGAAGCTTTAAGCAGGAAGTTCCTTGCCTAGGAAACAAACAGGATTTTCCACGTCTTTTTCCCATTACCCAGCACGAGCCTCCGTTGTGATTTGTAGTTGTCTTTGTTTAACATAACGTTGCAGCTGCTTCGCTCTCTGCAGTCCAGTTATTTGTTGAAGTGTTCTTTGAAAATTCTTCCCACCTACTTCCGTACGCTTTGGAACTCTCCACTCTAATCTTTTTTTTTTTTTTTTCCCCTTCGATCACTCTATGCTTCAACTATATTTGATTCAATTGATGAGAGATTTTATGGTGTTGCAAGTGAAAAAAATTAAGAGAGGGAGTTCTTGAAGATGGAAACTGAAGAGGAGAGGAAACACAGAGATGAGGGAATTGAGAGAAAAAAATTGAAGCAAAAACCGTGAGACAAAACAATTCGTTTTTTTTTTTTATTTTTCACGTACGCAGTCGCTTGCGCGGCGTTTATCCTAGGCTACTGAACTTATCATTTTTCATTGTAAAATGACTATTTTGCCTTCGTTTTCACATGTACATTTTGTCTTATTTTCTTTGAGTTCACATTGCCTAATTACGTTTTTGCCCTCAATTGCACAATTACATTTTTATCCTCTAATTCATTGTTAAAAATACAATTAGATTTTCTATTATTCTAATATTAATTCCTCATGAACAGTGGATTTTATTTAAGTTCACACTGTTCCCATTTGCACAGTTACATTTTTGCCCTCATTGGTACATTTTTGTCCTCATTCATCATTAAAATTTTATATTATTCTAATATTAATTAGAATATAATAATATAATAATAATATTAATGAACTGAAAAATAATCTAAATTGAAGATTTTGGTTCATTGAACTTTTGTGAAACAAATTAAAAACTTATAATTTTTATATATTTCTTCTTAGATTTAAAAATAATATTATTTTTCATATATAATATTATTTGAAAAAATAAAATTTATCTTCATTTTATTTTTCATAGTAATTCATAAATATAAATCATATTCATTGGGGTAATAATATTTTCGTTTTACAAAATGCAGTTATTATTTTTAGGTTCTAATTTATGCAGCAATCTATAACTGTTCTTTAATTTACCATATTAACTATTTTATTTTTTGTGGAAAAAGAATTCATAACACTTTTTATCTTTTAAAAATGATTTTGATAAGATCATAAGAGCATGCTTTTATTTTCTAAGCTCGATATTGCAATTTCAAATCTCAAAAGCATAATAATATCATATTTAAGTTAAAAAATGAAAATATTGTCTTTAAATTTAAAGAATAACATTTTATTATTATAGGATATCGTTTCAATAATTGTCTTCGTATTATTGTTTTCATAATAATAAATCATACTAAATGACACTTTTTAAATTAATATTATTTTCATTTGAAAAGAATATTATTCTTTTTTAAATTTCAAATGAATGGTCTATTTTTGCAATATTTTACCATTCTAATAACAATTATATCCAATAATTTTATAAAAAATTAAAAATATTATTATTTTATTGTTTCAATTATTATTATTATTATTATTATTATTATTATTATTATTAATATGTACATGTCTAATTGGTCTCATAACAATTGGAGCAATGTATGTTCTATTATGATTTCAATACAATGAGTCCTAAATATTTGATTTGTTATGTGTTTAATAATTTTACATTTTCTGTTTCCTTTATTTTTTCAAGTATAATTATAATCATTTGTAAAAGTTATTATACTTGTTGTTCGAATTGATATGCATCTTAAAACTCCTATTTACTATATAAAAATGTAGTAGAACTTTGACAGAGAATACCTGCGTAAACTCTTAACTAGGGTGTATATATATATATATATGTATGTATATAGGAAAATGATAGTTGAATTGATAAAAAAGAGTGATTGAATTTTTTTTTAATCTAATGATTAAGAAACTGACTATTAATGAATTGATTTTTTAAAAAAAAATATTTAAAAAAATATAAAAAATAATTAAATCACAAATTGCATTAGCACTTGTGAATACAAATTAAGGGTGTAAAAAAACTCGAAAAACTGGTTTAACGGGACTAGACTGGACCAAACCAGTGGATTTGGTTTGGTTTGTAAGTGGTATGGTGCGATACTGGTGCTTAAGAACCAAAACCAATCCTAAACCGGTGCGGTACTGGTTTTTATGTTTTGAAAACAAGTTTAAACTGAATCAGCCAGGTCTATATATTATAATTTATAATTTTATATTATATATATTATTTGCTAAATTGTTAATTATATAACATGAAATTATAATCTTATTATTCAAGTCTATTAATCTTATAACATAAAATTAATATAACATGTGATATAACATAAAAACTAATCTTATAATTTTTAATATAACATTTGATATAAATGTAAATTCTAATCTTATAATATAAAATTAATATATTATAAAATTTTAATCTTAAACATAAACGTCAATATCAAGTTATTAATATATACTTACTTATTTTAACTATGACTTTTCCAAACCGCCTAGTCTTTTTTCACTCATTGCTTTCATTGCCTGTGATTGCGGTATCAAATAAAGTTTTTATTTTAATTTTTTATAGTAGTACTATTTTAATTTAATTATAGAGCTTTACTATTTTACTATAATGCTCTATTGCTAAAAAGTTAGCTGTTTATGTTTTGGTAAACATGCATCTAAAAAGATTTTAAAAATTTAATCTTTACATTTATCAACTAACAATATAATTTTTTTTTTATAACTAAAATGAACTTTACAATAAATGATTAAGGTTGTGTTTGGTTGTTGAACCAAACTTGATTCATCTCAAACTAATTATTGATAAGACCTACTACTTTCAACTTTCTATAAAAAAATTTAAACTAATATCAACTTACTTCATATATTTTAGACCTCGTTTGGAAGCACAACTCAGTCCAGTGCACTTCATTTTTAGACTAAATTGAATATCTAAATGTAAGTTTTTACACAGGTTTAATAGAGTCCAAAATTGAACTCATCTGTAGGGTCCACAATTGAAAAACATTAATTTTCGGTTTTATTTTTCTTTCCATTGTGTACAACTTTTCCGTCTCTTGTGGAGCTCAACTCAATTGTTTATAACTTTTTCTACTTGGTTGGTCTAGCTGTAAGTGTATCTTGTCAGGAAAAATCTTTTGTTTGCAGGTTTTGGCACCGACAGTTGCTCAGACCATGTAAGATGAATAATGAAATTTAATGGTGGGATCCATTTATTTTACAATTTTTTTATAAATATATCTAAACTCATTTTAATATCTAAACACACCTAAACTCATCTTCAGTTAATGCCACAAAACTCACTCAACCATCTTAATTCACTACTATTCATAAAGAACTTAGTTCAGCTCAACATCCAAATGCAGCTTTAACCTAAAAAGTTAAATTCATCTCAACCTAAAAATAATTAAATCCATCTCAATGAGATTTACAAAATATTACTATTTACAATTAAATTTAATTTATCTTAACATCTAAACGTAACCTAAACATCTCAACAAAATTCCAAAAGGGTAATGGAAACTTAAAAAAAAAAAAAAAAGTACTAATAATTAAAGGACGAGTTTCGTGAGGCCTTTGCAGTATGGAAGAAGACACTCAGAATATAATTTGCAGTGAAGCATAAAAGCATCATATCTTCCAAGTACCCATATCATGACTCGGTTCATACCATGACTCGGTTGTGTGGATGCGTAGAGATTTTCCTTCTCGTATGTTAGAATTGCAGCGTCCGCAATCCAACTAAACTCTTAAGGGCAGGTTTGGAGGATAAGAATTCTCTAAAATTTTCATATCATTTTATCTTATCATTACACATTTTTTAAATATCCATATAAAATATAATAAATAATTTAACTTTTTCAAATTTTAAAATTAAAAAAATAATATTTTAAACTTTAAAACAAAACATAAAATTCTAATCTCACTCCTCAATCCGGATAGTTATTTTGTTTTCTCACTATCTATTGACAAGGTCGAAGATATTATATCTAATTATTTTTATAGATAATTATTTAAAAAATTAATAAAAGAAAAAATCAACCATCAATCTTATAGTATAATAAGAATAAGATATTTAAAAAATTCGTTGTATGATTACAAAAAATAAATATTTTTTCTTCTCTTAAGTTTATTTTTAACTTAAACTTAAGTTATAAATAAAAATAAATTATACTTTTAACCAGATATATTTGGCCTTTATACTTGAGAAAGCTTAAATCAATAAATTTACCCTTTTTTTTATAGGATTAAAGAGTAATTTAATATGATATTAAAATAAATCTAAGGAGTACTCTCTATACTTTATAGTTGATATTATATGAATTAAATGTCGCACGCATTTATCTATTACAAACAGAGTTTTGCTACTCATAATTCCCACACACAATATACTACACTAATTTTTTTTATTTTTTATAATTTGTTAAAATTATTTTTATTTTTTTGGTTTTAGTTTTTATAAACTAATTGATTTCTTCTACTCATAATCTACATACTACATATTTAATAAGAAAAAAATAAAAAAATAAAATTATATATGATGTATGGTATGAGAATGATGAGTAGAATTTTTTTTACAAACATGATACGGACAAGTATTGTGACGACACACCGGACTTGTTAATTAGTAAAACATATTGTTACACTCTCTTTAGGTTAATATTTTTTACAAACACGATTAAATTACCTTTCCATTTGATTTAGTCAAGAAGAATGATACTCTTCTCCAATGTTTTTGATTTGATTCATACAGTCTCAGGATGTGCAAGTCGGCCTGTGCATTTCATTTGAAAAAAAAGGATAAATATTGAATCTATACGAAAAAGCTCACATTTTAATAGTAGATGACATTCTTTTTGAAAAAGAGTGCATGTGGTTTGTACATTTTATGATTGTATATAGCATTACTCAATGCTAAATATGTATTAATTAATGCTTAAATGTCTCATATATAATATGATGCACATTGATTAAAACTGGCCCTAAAGGATTTTTGAATAAATATAATAAAACAATTCTTTATTTCCTTCGAATTTGATATTTTGAAAAGCAAGATTGAACATGCTTAACACTTTAAAAAAGGTTTTTTTTTTTTTTATAATTTTTTTTTCTTTTTTTGAAAGGAAAACATTTCCATTATTCATAAATCAACAAAGGTCAAGAATACAAGTGGAAACATTCCCCACATGAACAGAAGAAATGGAATTTAACAAAGCATCCCTAGCAAGCGCATGACTAGCTTTGTTGTTTTTTCTTCTAACATGTGAAACTGACCAATTCACCAAAAAACTCAACTGGTTCTTGACATCTTCAGTAATCATACCTGTAGATGACAAGTTTTCACTCCTCCTACTAATAGCTGTTATGACTTCTTTTGAATCCCCTTCTAGTATGATCCTTTTAATCCCAAACCGCAAGCCAAAACATGAAGCCTCCATTGCTCCAATTGCCTCAGCCAGTAATGGATCAGGGGAAAGAGGCCTGAGTATCCTTGATGTTGCATGCCAAAGTCCTCCCATTCCAATTTCTGAGAATTAAGCCTATGCCAATAATTAGAAACAGTGTAAAACAGTTGTAACAAGTTTAAACTCGAACTATATTGTAGGTCATTTGTTTAAAAGAGAGATGAAAAGGAAATTGATCATCCAAGCCGCCCTAATTAGTGGAATTAAAAGGCCTCTCTCAAGTGGGGGTCATATTCTGTTGCTTAAAAGTGAATTTAAAGGGCAATTAGTGGTTGTGGCTGCAAATCACGTAAAAGTATATACAAGGAAATAAGGGAAAAAGCAATTTTTTTGGTTTGTTTTCTTGGCCACAAACTTTAAAAATTTTGTTCGAATTTGAAGGTCTCTAGTGGAAGACTTAAATATATAAAACGCGTTTTACAATATTTATTGATTATTTGATGCTGCTAAAAGAATGAATATTGCAAGATGATCCGCTTAATTTATATCTATAATCTATTTCTCTCTCTAATTTCTTTGAGTTTGGATAGAAGTCATGATCATGATTTTTTATTATTGTCTCTCCAAAATGAATATTATGATTAGAAAAGAAGTACTTTATGATTAGCCAATGTACAAACTTTCAAGTTCGACAATGTTCTCCTCATACTACAAAAAATTCCAACTACTTACTTTTCCACTTAGAAACATAAAACTATTTATGTAAAACCTACAAAAAAAGACTAAAATATCCCTACCTACTAAATTAAAAACAAGAAAATTAAAAAAATCCAAAAATTGAAAAATATAAATAAAATGAACAAAAATTTATAAACTAATTAAATGATTAAAAAAAAAAGGGGGATTCCCTTCCTATTAGTGACCCATTAGGCCCCTAGACTGGCAAGTNAAGACTAAAATATCCCTACCTACTAAATTAAAAACAAGAAAATTAAAAAAATCCAAAAATTGAAAAATATAAATAAAATGAACAAAAATTTATAAACTAATTAAATAATTAAAAAAAAAAGGGGGATTCCCTTCCTATTAGTGACCCATTAGGCCCCTAGACTGGCAAGTAGAAGCAAGAAAGACACCCCAAAAAAGTGAAGATGCCCTCGATCCCCACTAGTTGGCCTGCTGCCACTCTTGTTGTGGGTCGAGGCTAGGGTGGTAGAGATGGTCATGAAGTTTCTTGCAACCCACATGATGTGGCCTATTGGCCATCCGTAACACAAATCTTTGTATGGTTTGAAACAATCATTTAGACAATGGTTTGCTAAACTATCCCGCTTTGTTACTTCTCTTGGTTTTGTGCGATGTAAATTAGATCACTCCTTGTTTATCAAATCTTTTGGAGATCATTTTACAGCAATGTTCTATGTTGATGATATAATCTTGGCTATTTTACAGCAATGTTCTATGTTGATGATATAATCTTGGCTGGAAATGATTTAAAAACCATCTCTGAAAAGAAGGCAAAACTTGATGATGAATTCAAGATTAAAGACTTGTAAAATCTGAAATTTTAGGCTTGGAGGTTGTAGGTTCTGCATAAGGAATCTCTATATGTCAAAGGAAGTATGCCTTAGACGTTATTGAAGATGCTGGCATGCTTTGAGCATGACCAATAAAGTTTCCCATGGAACAAAATGTAAAGCTTAATCAACCTAATGGAGCTTTACTCACAGACCTGACAGTTTATAGATGATTAGTTTGGACACATTCATACTTGACTATCACTAGATCAAATCTATCTTACTCAGCTTAAGTGATGAGTTAGTTTATGAATAAACCACGGGAACCCCATTTGGCTACTATTTATCGAGTTTTGAGATATATCAAAGATAGTCTAGGGCAAGGATTGTTCTATCCATCCTTTTCATAGCTTCATTTGAAAAGTTCTTGTGATTCAAATTGGGCAGGATGCCCAGATACACGACGATCACTTACTTTTAGTGTGTTTTTATAAGAGATTCACTTATTTCTTGGAAAAGTAAGAAACAAACCACAATCTCTTGAAGCTCAGCAGAATCTAAATACCGAGCTATGACAGTCACTTGTTGTGAAATCAGTTCGTTGTTGTCTTTGTTTCATGAGCTGAAATTGCCACATCCACGACCTGCTTTACTATATTGTGACAATCAAGCAGCTCTATACATTGCTGCAAATCATGCATTCCATGAAAGAACAATACATATTGAGTTGGATTGTCACTTAGTGAGAGAGAAAGTACAAGTTGGAATTGTCAAGAACTTTTATGTTTCTTCAAAGCATCATTGGTCTCGTTCACTTTCGTAAAACTTTTCATCTCATCTCATCTTATCTAATTATTACAACTTTATAAAATTTTCACATAAAATAAAATAAACAATTCAACGTTTTCAAATTTTAAAACAAAAATAATATTAAAAAAATATATTCTAACAATATTTTATTCAATTTTTAATTTTTATCTCAACTTATCTCTTCTCATCTGAAAAAACAAACGAGGCCTACGACCTCTTCCCAAAACCACTTGGCTGTGATACTTTCCACATATTACTTGGCAAGATGGGCATTCTTAATGTACAGGCTCCACCTAAACGCCGGGGGAGTATCACGAGGGTTTATTTATTATGATGTGTTTGTAATCACACATGTATATAACTGACTTAGTTAGCTCAGTTTGTTACTTGAAAGCTTCTAGTGCATACAAGTGTATAAATAGATTTTACTGTACAGAAAATGCATAATATCAGGATTGCTCTCATTTTTCATAGTCTCTCAAAGGTTCTGATCTGCAGTTTTTAAGTTCTTTGCTCTCCATTTTTGTTCTACTAGCTTAAACAATACGTTACTTTAATTGATCTACGCCCAAAATCGGAACCTATGAGATTCCAATATTCACTTGTGATCATATGATTGAGCTCTTATGGCAGCTATTTTTGGCTCACTGATCTTTATAAGAGATTTTCACTATTAAAGAGATTTGCAAAGAAGTTTGGAATGAAAAGAGTTTCAGGTTAATTTTCTTTCATACATGTTGTCTTAGATGGACCCTGGTATATATTGAAAGTTTGGAAAGATCATGGAAATTTGATATAGATAATAAAGCTACAGCGTAAGATGATTACATTAATTAGAGGCAGAGGACTTTTGACTCTTTGAGAACAAATTATGGGTCATCTCCAATCGCATATGGCGATGTGTCACAGTACAAAATGAATAATAATAATAAAAAAAAACTAATACAGACAATGGAACAATAATGACTGTTTGCGACGAAAATAGACTTATTTTGATAGAAAATAATTATTTTTACAGGAAATATCTAATTACAAATAAGCAGTTTTCTTGTAGTTAGGGAGTGTCACATGCATCGGTCAGAATGAATAAATCGTGAAAAAAACTTGAAAAAAAGTATGATTTCTTGTGCTGGTTTGTAGTGATTAATTCTGAAATTATTAATTCCTTGTGAAATCCACACCACAAATAATCAATAAATGTTTTTTCTTTTGCTAGATCTTGTGTAAGTCTATCAAATTCAATCTTTGTTTTTAATAAGATTAGCTTTAGTACTTCTTAGGAATAACTATTAAAGACAACATCAAATGAACAAATAGAAGCTTCACAGGGAGGCGTATAAGTTGTAAGGGAAATCAAAGAAGGTAGAGCTTTGGTAGAAAAAGTTCAGTTACAACACAAAAATAAATAGTGAAAATATGCCTTTAAATTAAAGAAGAGCAATGTTACGTACAGTTCTCATTTAGAGACTGTAATGTAAGTCTAGATAATTTTATCTTTAAAATTTTTTAAAATTATAAAAATCTTTCTTTTAAAATAATATTTTTTCTTATTTAATAAAAAATCTGTATACACAATCTTTAAATGAAGACGGTAAATAAAATTTCTCGTTTTAAATGAAGACGGTAAATAAAATTTCTCGTTAGAGAATAACAAGAAAGGAATAGATTCTATTGAATATATTTCAAAATCCAGCCGCAAAACAATATATACCAGCTTTTTCCAATAAATTTCAACGTCTCATATGTAGTTGCATTCGTACCGTTGATTTGCATTATGTCAAGGTGCATTGTATAGATGGAGCCGCCTAACAATGAACTTTTACCCTTTCAACTACTTAAAAAAAAAAAAAAAAAGAAAGTGCAGGACTTTTGAATAATTTATCACTGTATTTAGTATTATTTTTAATAAAAAAATAATATAAAAAATATTTTATAATTGTATAAAATAATTTTATTATCTTAATTATAAGCTGATTTATTATGTTGGAAGGTTATTATTGTCCTTACTCGGTAGCTTGCATTGACCACAAAAAATAAAAATAAAAATAAAAATGATAGTGATTGTACAAAAGGAGGAGGTGAGTATCGATGTGAAAGGAAATAAAGATCGATTGAAATTCTGAACCATATCATACGTAACTAAAATGCATAACCTTTTATTTTTTATTTTTGAAATAACATAAACTTTTATTTATAAAATAAAAGAAGATGAAAAGGCGAGATATTCTATGGTCCAAAACCGTCCACCTCTTTAAGTTATTTTAGGAGATGCTTCGGGTTTTTGTTTTGAGCCGCCATGGAAATAATATTGGGATCTCCACCGTTCCTTTGCTGCTCTCTTTCCTAGCATTTAAATGACGAGTACACCCTTGCAATTCGAAAGATTGGAAAGGGCATCGATACATTAAAGTTAGGAGCTCAAGAGTATTTTAGGCTGAGTTGGGATAGTGAGAAGTATTGTGAATAGTTATGAATAGAAATTGAAGTGGATTTATAGATTCTATTGGGAGTATTTTGAATTATTTAGGTATATGAAATATGTTGAATTGTTGACTTTTGAATAGTTAATTGAAAAATGTGTGAGTCTCATTAATATTATAGTTATAAATATTATAGTAATTTTATTATTGTAATTTTATAATAGTGATAAATATTATAATAATTTTTTTTCTTTCCTCTCTCTCTCTCTCTCTCTCTCTCCTCTAGACCGATTCTCCTTCAGCCCAGCTTAGCACCGCTGTGTGTTGCCTAGCCTCACCGCTACCACCGACGACTCCCCTTTAGGGCGGCGACCAAGCCAGCCACCACTGATCTCCCCCATGCGCAGCTCTCTCTCTCCCCCTTGCGCTGCCAAACTGAAACGGGTGCAGCTCGATTCTCTCTACTTGCGCCGTCGTACGCGGCTACCCAGCCTCACTGCCACCACCGGTGACTCCCTCTTATGCTGGCAACCAAGCCAGCTAGCACCAATCTCCCCCACGCATAGCGCTTTCTTTACCCTACGGTAACCCAACCGAAATGAGTTTTACTCATTTCTCTCCATTTGCGCCACTGTATGCGGCCACCCAAGCCACCGCACCTCCACCACCCCACATCGGCGATCACCTCTCGCAAACCTAGCTACCACGAAGAACGACGAGATGTTGCCCTCAATGCAGAGAAGTGTTTCCTTTCTCCCTTGGGTTCGAAACAGTAGAGTACCTCCGTATATGGACGTGTTTCAAATATTGAGAAGTGTTCGTTTGGGTGGAAGAGAACTTTCATCCGTACGAGGGCTTTCAAGAGTACCTCAGAGTACTCGGACACCCAAACTAGCCCTTAGACCAATGACTTGAAATGTTTGATTGAGTTTTGTGCCTGATCGTGGTTCTCGATGAGATGTGTTTGGATATATAAATTAAGTTGAAATAATTTTAATTTTTTATGAGAATTTAAAAAAGTGATGTATCCCATTAATAATTAATTTATTTTTATAATGATGGAATAATTATTTTATTATATATTTGAATAATAAAACACTATTATTTATTTTATTTATATGGGTCCACCATGCCGTACGAAGGGATTAGAATTTGCCATACCTCTTCCATCCCGTACGAGAGGTAGGGTGTGAAAGTGATTTGTCTTTTTTCTTCCCTTTGCCAAGCCGGCGCACAGATGATAATGCTTTTTCTCTTTCCTCTTTCATGTGCAGTGGTTTGTTTGGTTTGTCTTTTCATTCAACAATAAAGAAAAAAGATGAAAAATGTGAGATTACTTCAGATGAAATAAGTTGTGTGGATTTGGAATGAGAGTATCCTCATCTGTACAAAAATAAACTCAAATATTTTGTGTATCTAAACAGAACCTAAGTGTCGGGCACACACACACATATACATATGGTTGGCAAGAAAAGGCAAAATCACAAGAGGTTCAGGTGACAACGAGCAATCAAAAGATAGGACGACACATAGGCCCAAAGTAAAGCTCAGGAAGACACCCAACAACCATATCCCTGTGAGGTCAGGGTCCACAAAGATAGGTCCAAGCGAGATACTCGCACCGGAAGGACATTATCAGTGGTGAGATAGTTGCACTCGGTATGTTCTAAAGGGCTTTTGGTTTTTTTGATTAGGAAGAAAAGTTGGTAGAGTACCTAGGTTCCCTGAGACTTTTTCCTAGTTTCAAGTTGGCAGAGTATGTGGAAGGCGTCGCTAGAAATTGAATCAACATTTTGGTGCTGTTTGTTGAATTCAAATCCATGACCACATGGTCTCATAAAATCCCTGACTAGTAAGCAACTATGACGGATGAACAGATGAACAAAAAAGCGGAGAGAAAATTTGCTAAGATGGAGGAATGATTGTAGAGAATGACGCTGGAGATAAAGGCCTTGTAGAGGGAGATTGAGTCCTTAAAGTGAAAGGATGTCGGGTTTAAGGGGGTGGAAGCCAAGACTGGAACAAATAGTGTGATGAGGAGTCTGAAAGCGATGGAGGACGAACTCCGAACGACTAGGAAGAAAAGAAGAGGATGCATGACAACTTGCAAGATCTCATGGACAAATATGAGGAGATGGTGAAGTGAGTGGGAGCATTGTCATCGGTCGACAATAGCATGAACCTGCTATATAGTGCAGAGATCATGGTTGTACTCATCCTGCCAAAGTTTAAAGTTTTGAAAATAGACCTTACACAAATCCCCAAGGGAGATATTATGCCTGGCTTTCACGTTATCTCAAAGGCATGGTGATAGGGTGGTACGAGAATTTACAGGCAGGCTCAATCACCAGCTTCGAGGAACTTTATAGGCAGTTCTTCCCATAACTGATGGCAAGTTGGAGGAGATCACTACCAGCAACCTACCTCCTTATAGTGAAACAATGGTAGGAAAAAAACCTAAAGGGGTATGTTAGTTGGTTCAACAAAGAGCGTTTGACAACAAAAGATTAAGATGAGAAGATAATGCTGGCTGCACTTCTAGGTAGGGTATGGCTCAGAAGGCCCTTTACGGCAAAACGGGCAAAGAAAATGCCAATAACTTTGTGGGGATTCATGGAGCGTGTATATGACTTTGTCAACGTGGTTGACACATTAAGAGTGGTAACAGACCCACAAAAAGAGTAAGTGAATGATGTGCATAGAAAGGTGAAGGAGGCGGCTGAAGGCAGTAAGGGGAGAGCAAAGGAGGAGAGAATGAGAAGTGGTTGGTGTGATGACTGGAAGTGGGAAGCAACTCACATACGACCCACCCAAGCTCTTAAGCAGCACACTCGAGTATGTACATATAGGGAGGCGAGGAAGCATGGGAGAAAAAGGGCAATGTAAGGAATGTAGACAGGCAAGAGTTTGACCTTTATTGCTCTTACCATAGAAGGGGAAATCATAGCATTGAAGACTGCTACAACGCTAGGTAGATAATAACATTGAAGATTGTGAAAGAAGGTGAATGGGAAGTGGTAGATGGGTATAGCTTTACGGACCTGATAGTTGACTCATTGGCTGGACGCTGGATGTTGACTTTCATGGATGCTTACTCAGATTACAACTAGAGATAAATGTGTGAAGGCGACCAAGAAAAATGTCCTTCGTAATGGACATGGGGATCTATTGTTTTCAAATGATGCTGTTTGACATGAAAAATGTAGGGGCGACATATTAGTGGCTAGTGAACCGCATGTTTAAAACACATATCATATGCAACATGGAAGTGTATGTAGACAACTTGTCAGTTAAGATCAAGGAGACGAACCACCACATAGTAGATCTGCGAGAAATCCTCACTGTGTTACGCAAATACAACATGAAGCTCAACCCGGCTAAATGTGCCTTCGCTCCACGTTTATGCAAATTCCTAGGCTTCGTGGTGATGGAGCGAGGAATCAAAGTTAACCTTGAAAAGATTAAGGCGATAATGAAGACAAAGCCTCATTGGAATTTGATCAAGGTACAAAAGTTGGCCAGCAGAATAGCAACACTAAATAGGTTCATGTCAAGATCAACTGATAAGTGCTTGCCATTCTTTCGGGTGGTACGAAAGACCCAAAATTGGAATGACAAACACGATAAGGTGTTCAAGCAATAAAGAGGCTACCTATCTAGCCAACCCCTATTTGCCAAACCAAGCTAGGAGAGATGCTTCATCTGTACTTGTCAATTACCCAAAATGTGGTAAGTGGCACTGGCGAGGGAAGAAGGAAAGAGACAGAGGCTTGTGTACTACACCAGTTGGGATCTAAGAGGAGCGGAGATGCGATATCCTTGGATAGAGTTATTGGCTTTTACTCTAGTTAGGAAAGTATGCTGGTTAATACCTTATTTCTAGGCTCACACCTCCACCTTTAGTGGGCAATCTCTGCCTCATGGACACGTGAGTGGGTGCCCAATTAGTAGTAGGCCTCCTACCATTATTTCCTATTCTCGACAACTTCAGACATAGCTTGCGAGGCTCTTTCCATGAATCAATGAGAAGACTCCATTTGCTCCACAAAGATAGGTTCAAGTGCGCTCTCTATGGAGGTTTCCACCCTCGCTCACGATAGTCTCTCTAATTGTAAAATGAACTACCTTAGCCGGGACCACAATCTATGCCATAGATGCAAACGGGGTCTTCAACAACTTCTGCACTCCTCATTATGACCTCAAGAATGCTTGGAGCGAGCTTTTCGTCTAGAACTTCCAACACCTTAATGGATCTGTTCGAAACTAAAGAAGAAACGGTGAGCCAAACTACTCAAATAATGTATCGTGAAAAGAGCTTGAGAAGATGATGGGAATCATGTCGAAGAAGTTGGAATCTAGAAATGAGTCTAGATCCTAAGCCCTTTGGCCAATCACATCCGTGAGGTGATGAGAGTGCAATGGTGGAGGGAAACATCGTGTCTCTTGTTAATCCTCGGAGGAAGGGATGGCTGGAGGCTAGGAACACTGTGTGGTCTCTTCTGAGCAAGCGGGGTCGCAACAAGCACATGACCCACCATGGATTTCATCTCCCTTTGTACATAGTCTCTTTCCCTTGGCATTTGAGAAGGTAGGGGTAGACTTCTTGCGCCCATAGGCATGCCCTGGTCCTATCGAGACTGGAACTTGACAGCCGAGAACACACCATGCACTGGTCTGGCAAAACCAGGGAGTGATCAACATTCTCCTAGGTAAGGACAACTTCTGAACTAACTGGACTTGGGATCACCCTGACCCACGAGTAGATAAGATCCAGACACACCATCTCCCACTTGGTGGGTGTCACTTTGAAGCTACGACTGTCAGGGAAGGAACACTAAGAGGCCTTGATTGGAAATTTGCGACAGAATGCGTCGCCAATAGGGAATTCCCAATCAAATCCTGAGACGAGAAAGAATCTATAGTCCCAGTTCTTGACGTGGGAGTAGCGAGATTCCATGTGGATGACTTGATAATTGGTACGCAAATAGAAATTGCACTTATTTCCCTCATGCCTTCTTAGACCATGGATATGGAAGAACACACAGGCAGTAAGGTCAGGGCTCTCTTACCCTGTTGCCTCTGGTGCTTGTCTCCTAACGATGCATTAGGACAAAGATCCTCGAAGCGTTGGACAGGAGCTGAATGGCAGCCATGCGTAGGTTATTAATGAATGAATTAGCTGCCACACAAAGAGAGCAGGACAGAGAGCGCAACACCACTACATGCCCAACAGATTCTCAACAGAATGGATAGTGATGTTTTGAGCTGTATACACTCTTGGGGGCAATATTGTATATTCCTTTGATTTCCATGTATAGGCTGTTATTATTTTTCTCTAGTATATATAGGCTACTGTACAGATTACAAAGAATTAAAAAAAAAATGAATGAAAGAAGCTTTTCTCTTCTTCATTATCGTTGTTCTGCTTCTGTTTTCTTCCAGTAAAACCAGACCTTCACTTAATCTATCATGGCATTAGAGCCCAAGGGCGAAGCTGCTCTCAACCTTACCGATCTCAGCAACCCAAATAATCCATACCGACTAGAAACCTCTGATAATCCCAGTAATCTTCTGGTCACGGAACATCTCACTACCGAGAATTATTCCACTTGGTCCAGATCCATTCAACGAGCTCTTCGAGCAAAGAATAAACTCGGATTTCTTGATGGAACCATTGTCAAACCTCCCTCTAGTTCTGCAATAGTTCTCTCATTGTGGGAACGATGCAACGATATGCTTGTGTCCTGGCTTCAAAACGCTATCAGTCTACCTCTTCGTCCATCGGTGGCATTTGTTGATAATGCACGAGAATTATGGCTTGAACTGCAGGACCGTTTCTCCCCTCAAAATGGTCCCCGTATCTATGAATTGAAGAAAACCCTTGCTAATTTGTCGCAAGAAACTGATTCGGTCATCACCTACTATGGCAAACTTAAATCCCTCTGGGATGAACTCTCTCTTTATGACCCTCTACCTGTTTGCTCCTGTGCCTCAACCAAAGTCACTTTTGACCGATACCAACGAGACTGTGTAATCCAATTTTTGATGGGTCTCCATGACTCGTTCACAAATGTTCGTGACCAGATTATGTTACTTGAACCTCTACCACCTGTCAACAAGGTATTTTCCTACATCCAAGAACAAGAACGTCATCATCTCATCACTTCCGCTGCTCCTCCAGTCGATAGTATTGCGTTGGCTGCTCGTAGACCATTTCCTTTTTCTCCCAAGAGAGACAAGCCTTACTGCACTCATTGTAAAATCACAGGCCATGTCTTGGCCCAATGCTTCAAATCTGGGAATGCCACAGCCCCTGTTTGTACACATTGTGAGATGACTGGACACACTGCCGAGCGATGCTACAAGCTTCACGGCTATCCACCCGGACATAAGTATCACAAGCCATGTCTCAATGCTGTCTCCATGGAAGATCCTTCTTCGGCAACCAACAATGATCCAAACATGATGTTCACTAAAGAGCAATATCAAGAACTTATAGCCTTGCTACACAACAAGAACTCGACAGCTTCTCCATCTGCAAATCAACTCCAAACAGTTCCTCCAACTCAACACCATCTTTCATCGGCTGCTGGTATCTCTTTGTGTTTATCCTCGTTTTCCTCTAAACCTTGGATCATTGACACGGGGGCTACAGATCATATGATCTGCAGCCCCTCCCTCTTCACCACAGTAACATCCACCATGTCTAATTTTGTTAAACTCCCAAATGGTGAAGTAGCTACTGTCACTCACATTGGTACCGTGCAAGTGACAACAACTCTTCTTCTTCATGATGTTTTGTGTGTTCCCAATTTCCATTTTAATTTGTTGTCTGCGGCTAAACTTGCCAAACAAGTGAATTGTTGTCTCATGTTTTTCTCTGATGTGTGCTTCATACAGGGCCTTTCTCCCTGGACAACGATTGGGAAGGGTAGCCTGCTACATGGTCTCTATCATTTACACACAGAAGACATTTCACCTCAAGCTTTAGTTCATACTTTTTCACAGCATTTTACTGTTCCAAATTCCATTTCAGCCTCTGTTCAACCTCTCAGCAGTGCTCATAATTTATGGCACTGTCGATTAGGTCACCCCTCCCATCCTCGCATGTTACACATACATGATACCAATGTAACTACTCATATGAATATCAATGAAAATTTACCTTGTCTTACTTGTCCTCTTGCCAAACAAACACGGCTTCCATTTCCATCTCGCACTAATTCTACTTCTACTTGCTTTGATATTGTTCACTGTGATTTATGGGGACCACACCACATTTCAGACCACAATGGTTCTTGTTTTTTCCTCACAATTGTTGATGACTTCTCTCGCTGCACTTGGGTGTATATTCTGAAAAATAAATCAGATGCGCAGTCTTGCTTGAAATCTTTTTGTAACCTGGTTGTCACTCAATTTAATACAAAAATTAAAATCTTGCGGAGTGACAATGGTCTAGAATTTTCCATGATTGACTTCTATTCTGAACACGGCATAATTCATCAAACCTCTTGTGTTGAGACCCCCCAACAAAATGGCTTGGTCGAAAGAAAGCATTGCCATCTTCTTCAAGTGGCTCGTGCATTGCGTTTCCAATCCGGAATACCATTAGAATTCTGGTCTGCTTGTGTCCTTACAGCCACCTACTTAATAAATCGTATTCCTACTCCACTTCTTCACAACAAGACTTCATATGAAGTTCTATTCAAGCAACGTCCCTCCTACTCACACCTTCGTGTCTTCGAATGTCTTGCATTTGCTTCCACCACCTCCCAACATCGTCATAAATTCGATCCTTGTAGTCGACGTTGTGTCTTTATTGGCTATCCTTTTGGTGTGAAAGGATATCGACTACTTGATCTCAACACTCATAAAATTTTCATCTCAAGGGACGTTATCTTCCATGAAACTCTATTTCCTTTTCAAACTCCATCTTTGCTTCCCACGTCATCCACTCCCTCTTCTTCTTCCTTTTTCCCCAATATTCAACTACCTGATCCAGACTCAATACCGGCACACTCTCCACCCACTCAGCAACATACAACCACTCATACACCTGCTTCACCTCTCATCGACACATCCACTCCCTCTCCTTTTTCCTCTTTTCCCACTTTTCAACCACCTGATCCATACTCAATACCGGCACACTCTCCACTCACTCAGCAACATACAGCCACTCATACACCTGCTCCACCTCTCATTGACACATCCACACCACCCCCTCCTCTTTTAGTTCGTAGGTCTACTCGCTCTCGTCGCCCTCCCTCTCATTTAAGTGACTTTATATGCTCTCCACCAATGGTCCCTCCACCCACTCAAACAATGCAACTTAACCCAGTGCCAGAGACATGTAACAATGCTGCCTCCTCATCTTTGTCCACGGCAAGGCCCTGCAACTCAGGTGAACCATTTCCACTCTCTTCTTCTATTTCTTTTAATAAACTTTCTCCATCTTATCATGCTTTTATTTCCACTTTGTCTGCCACACCTGAACCCACATCTTATAGAGAAGCTGTCAAGTATCCTCATTGGTGTGAGGTTATGAATTCTGAAATATCTGCACTTAAACTCAATCACACTTGGTCAATTGTTGATTTACCACCTGGTAAGCATACCATTGGCTCCAAATGGATTTTTAAAGTCAAACATAATTCTGATGGGAGCATTGAGCGCTACAAAGCTCGTCTTGTCGCCAAAGGTTTTTCACAGCAAGAGGGACTTGACTACAACGAAACCTTTGCCCCAGTAGCAAAACGTGTTACTGTTCAGACTCTGTTAGCAGCTGCCTCTATCAAAGGCTGGTTTCTCCAGCAATTTGATGTTCAAAATGCATTCCTCCATGGCGACTTGGAAGAAGAAGTTTTTATGCGCAAACCCCCGGGTTATTCCAAAGGATCCTCAAATCAGGTGTGCCGCTTACACAAGAGTCTCTATGGCTTAAAACAAGCCCCACGACAATGGTATTCCAAGTTTTCTCAGGCCTTACTCACCTTCGGATTCCAGCAATCTCAGGCTGATCACAACCTCTTTACTCGACTACAAAATGGCTCTTTCATAGCACTCCTCATCTATGTTGACGACATCATTATGGCCAGCTCAAACATGGACTCCATTGCTGCTCTTCAGTTATTTCTCAGTGAGCATTTTCGAATTAAATGCCTCTGTAATCTTCGCTATTTTCTTGGCATTGAAGTAGCTCGTTCTTTAAAGGGGATATCTATTTGTCAACGGAAGTATACGCTGGATATATTGTCTGATGCTGGTGCTCTCGGTACTCGACCCCTCAAGTTGCCAATGGAACAAAATTTAAAGCTTCGAATGGATGATGGACAGCCTCTCTCGGATCCTCTCCCTTATCGCCGTTTGATTGGTCGATTAATTTATCTCACAATTACTCGACCAGATATAAGCTATGCTGTCCATGTTTTAAGTCAATTTATGACTTCTCCTACTTCCTCACATCAACATGCAGCTCACCAGGTTCTTCGCTACCTCAAGAATGCTCCTGGTCAGGGACTTCTTTTTCCCTCCAGCTCCTCCCTCCATCTCCAGGGATATACTGACTCGGATTGGGCCTCCTGCCTCGATTCTCGTCGCTCCATCACAGGCTTTTGTATCTTCCTTGGCTCCTCATTGATCTCATGGCGTTCAAAGAAGCAAACTGTGGTCTCTCGCTCATCTGCTGAAGCCGAGTATCGCGCCATGGCAATTACCGCTTGTGAACTACAATGGCTCTCTTACATTTTACAGGACCTGCACATCTCAGTCTCACTTCCAGCTGATCTCTACTGCGACAATCAAGTTGCCATACATATTGCAGCAAATCCGGTATTTCATGAGCGCACGAAACACATTGAAATCGATTGCCATCTCATTCGCGACAAAATTCAATCTGGTTTCTTACGCACTTGCCATGTTCGTTCTTCACTTCAGCTTGCGGATGTCTTCACCAAGGCACTCCCTTCCACTCAACTTGGCTCTCTTTTGTCCAAGATGGGAATAGAAAATATCTATTCTCCATCTTGCGGGGGGATATTAATGAATGAGTCAGCTGCCACACAAAGAGAGCAGGACAGAGAGCGCAACACCACTACATGCCCAACAGATTCTCAACAGAATGGATAGTGATGTTTTGAGCTGTATACACTCTTGGGGGCAATATTGTATATTCCTTTGATTTCCATGTATAGGCTGTTATTATTTTTCTCTTGTATATATAGGCTACTGTACAGATTACAAAGAATTAAAAAAAAAAAATGAATGAAAGAAGCTTTTCGCTTCTTTATTATCGTTGTTCTGCTTCTGTTTTCTTCCAGTAAAATCAGACCTTCACTTAATCTATCATAGGTAGTCCAAAATGTCATGAAACAGGTGATAGAAGGGGACCCTTAGCCCCATAAAAAAACATGCCAATGTAGAGCCCGACATGTTCGGTGGCCCCCACTGAGTTGACGATGCCACTGCAAGAGTCTAGAAGGATCAATCTCACCTACTCGGATGCTGTACAACTCCCTCACGAAGTTCATTACTACTTGGGTACTATAATGAGTAAAACTCTGTCACGGGTAGAAGACAAACTCATTCGAACGATCTAAATGCAGTGGAATCTTTACTGTGTACTTTTGTTGTATGTAGTGCAGAATTAATTCGATGCCTTTCAAGTTCCTCTCTTTATCTTCCCCTCCCTCCCTCTTTATTGTAGAACTATAAATAACAATAACTATCAACCATCTATCTTTGTGCCCATCACAAGTATTCTTGTTTAGTTGTTTTCAAGTCAGTTCTGCGAAAATAACCTTAATAATGGCAAACCAGCCCCCCCGCCCTCGTCCATTGTTCCGTTTACCTACAATAGCTCAACAAGCTACCCCAGTCCCATCCCCTGCCCCTCCTGCGGAGCCACGCCCACCTGTGGCTCGGCCTAGAATAAGGCCATTAATACCAGCCATTGCAGAAACAGTTCCTGTTGCCACCACTGGATCAATTCCATCACCTCCAACTCCAAGAGCTTCCGCTTCTTCCGAAGTGCCAACTGTCGCATTTTCGTCATCAGTGCAATCATCACCTAGTGCCAAAAGTTTTGGTCCTTCCTCTTCAGATGCAACTTCTCTAGCACCTAAAGCAGCGCCATCCCCCTCTTCAGCTCCAACTTCATCAATTTCTACATCAGCATCACCACAAACTTCCTCCACTACCAATACTGCAACCTCTACCCCCACAACTCGTGTGCCTAGCCCTGTCCCACCTCCCAAAACAATTGAGCCTACCGTTCAAACCTCACCTCAATCACCTAAACCCAAGCTTGAGCAGAAGATCCCAATGGAGTTCCAGGAGAAGACCGTCGTGTTTCAAAAGACAAATGGAGAGGAAGAAGTGTCGAATGAAAATGAAACCAAGGAGAAAGGGAAAAGTAGTGGCAAAACTATTTTGGATTCAATGGAGGCAGGTATGAGGGTTATATCAATTGCTGGCAAAAATAAAGGTGCCTTCATGAAACTAATCCAATCCCCAACGAAACATGAAGTTGCTCACAAGAATAAAAATCCTAAAACAAAAAGCCATGGCAGTGACTCGAAAAGTGGTACTGATAGCAACAAGGAGGGGAATCCGAAGAAGAATAAGAGTCACAAAGGAAAAGTGATAAGTTCACAGCCCATGAGTGCTTTCGTGAACAACAATGTGCAGGGCATTAACAGCTCCATCCTCTACAATTGTTCATGCACTCACCATGATCCTGGGGTGCACCTTGCTCTCTCTAGGAACTAGGAAGCCCAATGCCGAGCTCCATATCAAAGATCAGAACATGAGGAGAGAGACTTGGAGAGATTAAGCAGCGTTTCTTTTTAGGCTAAGCTATGTAAGAGAATAAACTATATAAAGTTGACTAGAGTGTTGGTGATTAAACAGGGCATGGATTCTAATTCTTCATAGCTAGTTTCCACTTTATCTAGTAAAGTGTAGTTGAAGATTGTCATGAATCACCTATGTTTGGTAATAATAAACATGCGGTTTGCAATATATTGTAAGTGATTAATGTCAACGAATAACACTCCTCAAGCTTGCCCTTTTATATTTTTCATCGTATTACATGGAATATCGTACTTCAGATCTTTCAGGTGATTTTCTTGTCCTTTTTCTTTCCAAAAAATAATATTCTGTCGGAGCTCAGAAAAAAATCTCCTTCTTCGTTCTTGACGAATTCTATGCTGGAAATTTGTGAATAGGATGCTTTTGTTAGAACTTCGAACTTCCGTTAGATAGAATGGTGATGTATCCGAAATTTGTGTGCCATCTTTACAACACGTGGAAAATGACCAGCTATGACGAGAATATATGCCACGTGTCTGTGTTAATATTGATGGTGTCTTCCAAGTGTGACCCCACCAATATTGAACTTCATAGTATTAAGCACGTGACTGCTGCCATGCATTTAGTTGGAACAAGTCTTCCAATGCTTCTTTGGCAACTGCTTCAGTTTCAAAGTCTCTTTTATTCTTCCTCTTCTTCATCAAGGTTTCGATAGAATAAAAATATATTCTAGTTATTGTGGGCTTGCTTGTTTCTTTATAATTATGTCGGTAATAGATCTAATTGTGTTGCAATCCAGGTTTTTGAAAAGAAAAAAAAAAAAAAAAAAAAGAAGCTTCATTTCGTGTCTAGTACTTTTGACATTATGGGTGAACTTGGGAGATTTCTTTTGTTTCTGATCTATTGAAATTGAGAGTTATATGTTGTTTCCTTTATGTCATTTGCATAGTTTTTCCTGCTTTCTATTTGCTATTGGAATATTTATGTGTTATGCATAATGCATTAGTAAGGTAGATATCTATCAAAATCCTTTCACCTGCTCATTTGACTTTATTTACAGATTAAATTATAGATAACGAGAATAAGAATGATTTTTCTTTTTACTTGTATTCTGCATTCTGCATAATGTATTAGTGAGGTAAACATCTATCAAGATCCTTTCACCTGCTCATTTGACCTTACAATTCTCAAATTATATTTGGCCTTATTCATAAACTACATTATATATAATGATAATAATGATTTTATTTTTGCATGTATTATGCATGAATGACGCCAAATGAAGCAGGTCATGAAAAGATCTTAATAGATGTCTACCTCACTAATGCATTATATATGCGGGTACCTCATTCGAAAACTATATTATATATAATGATAATGATAATAATATTGATGATGATGATGATTTTTCTTTTTGCATGCATTACTTTTTCGACGAAAATAGTTATTTCATATATGTAGTGTTGCAATTGGGGTGTAAAAACTATGGTTACTTTGTAGAAAAACAATAATTTTGACTATAATTGAGTACTGCATATATGTATGCCTGAAAAAAATGTTTTGTGAAAAGTGTTCACATATGTCCATTTTATTAGATGAGTTGAGGTTGGAATTAGTAGTAAATTTAAAGCCTTTATAATGAACTTAAGTACTTTATTCTCTGCAATAATAACTTTATTCTCTCTCTCTCTCTCTCTCTCTCTCTATATATATATATTACGTGCAACCAAAAGACTGGTGCGTGGGCCTTAGTACTCACGGGGTGCCATGAGCCCAAGCTTGTGCCAAACCCTTTGCATTATGAATCCTAAACAGTATGTTAGTTTGATCTATGAGTCGAATGAGATTTCATTCACTCGTAATATTGAGCTCTTATGGCGTCCATAGTTGGCCCAGGCCGACCCTATATATAAAAACTAATACCTCAAATATTTAGCAAACACTTAGTTATAGAAAATATGGCCAAACACAATATTACTTTTATTTAAAATAGTTATATAATAATTATAAAATATTTTTATCATTTTTTGAGAGGCTAACTGAGTATTATATCGATAAAAGTACGTAATAATTGATTTTATTGATCTTAATTAATTAGAAGGCCAGTGACTCATGTTTTCATCCCAAGACCTCATTCTAGACGAAAGGTAATATCACATAATTTTATGACTACCTTTTGATCATTATTAGTTAACTAATTAAGGCCTCGATTGAGTATAAAAACAGTTTTATCTTATCTCATTTCATCATTATAATTTTTTTTTATTTTCATACAAAATATAATAAATAATTCAATTTTTTAAAAATCTCAAAACAATAATAATATTTTAAAAATATTTTGTTTAATTTTTAACTTTATTCTAAAATAATCTTATTTCATCTCAGTATCCAAACGGGCATAAGTTGACGAATGAAAACAAGCTTGGGATAAATTCTATGGAACCTAAATCCAAATCCAGCTGCAAAACAATCATTTGTTTCAAGATTGCACTGTCTTAAATTATTAGTGGCTTAGCCATCATTCATTAATGGATTAAGATTATAAGGTGCATGAATGGAGGTATTGATCAGCAATATTAGGGTTCAGCAACCTACGTAACTACTACTACTGCTTGGAAAGAAAAAGAATGCATAATATTTCTCAAAATATTCGATGCCCTGCATGCATTGCTCTAGCTACTAATCTAGCTAGAAGCAATTAATACGACTTCTAAAGTCTTCACTCCTTTCGCAAAAAGTCCTACGGCTAGAAGCAATTAACAAGGCGGCCGGGTTTCTTTCCTAGCTAGCTTCTTTTGTTGGGGAACGCAGAATAAGTATTCAGTGAATATGATCAACTGAAATGCAAAGTTTTCGGCTCCTTTTTGACACCTAGCAGAATAAAAATATTTTTATTCTTCGACTTGACGATCGGTGTGAAATTCCTTGAGAGTGATGGAAATTCTGAACCATATAATATTATAAGTAACTAAAACGCATATATAAAGTATATAATAGATGACCAAAAAAGAAAGAATAATGCTACTTTTACCGTTTAATTTTATCGTTCAATTCTATCGTTTTAATTTTTATAATTATTTTTATAATTTTTTTACTTAATAATTAAAGAAATATTATTTAATAATAATATTATTATTATTTTTAAAAATATTTAAAAGTGTTAAAAAATACATATATATAAAAAAAAAAAAACAAATCCTATAACTAACGGTGGCTAGCGGTGAGTGTACTCAAAAGAGAAATGTTCTGAGTTCCAACATGCTCCACCCCTTGTGTTCCTTTTCCTTGCTTTTGTACTATATTTGATCAGATGCTTTGGGTTTTCATTGAGTCGCTGACTCGCCATGGGAATAGTGAGATGATCGCCACTCTAATTCCTTCGGTATATTCTTTCCGAGCATTTGAATTAGGAAAATGTTAGTTTGTCCTTAAATTTGCTTTCTTAAGTTTGACTGTTAGTATATTTTATCTTTTAAAATATTTAAAAAAATTTATACTAATGAATTTATATAATTTTTTTTAAAAATAATTTAATATATTTACAAAAGAAGTTTTTCTTTTTCTTTTCTTAAAAAAGAAGAGGAATCACGCTCTGAATTAGTAGGACAACCCTATATAGTCTTATCCTTTGAATTCTTGTAAAATATATTACAGAATACGATGCCTTTCATATTGATACTCCCTCTCTCTCTCTCTCTCTCTCTCTCTCTTTGGTCTTCATTGTAGAATTATAAATAACAGCACTTGCGAGCCATCAATCTTTGTGCCCATTCCAAGGTTTCTTTGTTTCGTTGTTCTTCTCTTTGACTCATCAGTTCTGCACAAATCATATTCATAATAATGGAGACCCAGGCCCCCCGCCCTCGTCCTCTGTTCCGTTTACCTACAATATTAGCTCGCCCAACCGCCCCAGTTGATCCAATCCCGAACCCTGCCCCTGCTCCGGAGCCACGCCCACCTATGGTTAGGCCTGCATCAATTACAAGGCCACTGGCCGGGACGTTTCAACAACCTCAATCTCAAGAACCCACCCCACGACCATCTGCGGTTGTTAGTCCAGCAGCCAAAGGTGCAGCACCAGTACCTGCCATAGGAGCAACACTTCCTGTTGTCACTTCTAGCTTAGTTCCATCATCTCCAACTCCAAGAGCTTCTGCGACATTGCCGACAAGCCCGGCCAAACCAGCATTAGCTTCTTCTACAGTAGCGATTGTCACATCTGTGTCCTCAGTGCAGTCATCACCTACGGCTCCACAAACATCTGCTTTGACCATTTTTCCTTCCCAATTGAAGTCGCAGGGTGAGCTTGAGCAGAAGATCCAAATAGAGGTTCAGCAGAAAGATGTGGTGGTTCGGATGAAGACCATTGGAAAGGAAGAAGTTTCAAAAGAAAATGAAACCAAGGAGATGGTGAAAAGTAGTTGCAAAGATATTTTAACGATTGCTGGAGAAAACAAAGGCGCCTTCATGAAACTAATCCATTCCTCAAAGAAACATGAAGTTGTTCACAAGAATGAAAATCCCAAAACAAAAAGACATGGTAATGACTGGGAAAGCAGTACTACTAGTAGCGATGAGGCCGTGGGGAATGTGGAGAAGAATAAAAGTCATAGAGGAAAAGTGACAAGTTCAATGCCCACGAGGGCATTCGTGAACAGCAATGTGCAGAGCATTAACAACTGCATCCTCTACAATTGTTCATGCACTCACCATGATCCTGGGGTGCACCTTGCTCTCTCTAGAAACTAAGAGCTAGCCCGAGTTCCATGTCAAGGATCAGAACTAGAGAGATTAGACTAATTATAAGAGAGAGGTTAAGCAATGTTTGTTGTTAGGCTAAGGTATGTAAGAGATCAATAAGCTAAGGGTGACTAAAGTGTTGGTAATTAAAGAAGCAAGCTAGCTAGGTTCCACTTCTAGTAAAATGTACGTAGTTTAAGATTGTCGATGATCAATTGATTTCGACAAATAATACGATATCCTCTCTCATTATAAATATTATAGCAAGAGTTTTAATTTAGCAGAAGAGCACATGAACTAATTAATTGTCAATTGCCCATATATATGATGTCACCGTGTTATTTGTAGCTAGATAGCTAGGAGGTTCGAGTATAAGCACCTGATCACCTTTATTCTTCCTTTTCGTCAATGTTTTGTTAGAATTAACAATAAAAAAAAAAAAAATCTAATAGGATACTAATTATTTATTTATTTATTAATATTTATTCAATACCACTCTTTTGGAACTCTGAAAGGTAAAAACATGCATGGCATGCACTGGCAGCCAGAATTTATTTTACTGATTGAGATTGCTCATCTCTTTTGAGGGCAATGTTGTCCTGCTGGCCGGTCTCTTTATAATGTCGGTAATAGAATTATGTTGTCATGTAGGAAAGAATCTTCATTTGTTGTCTAGTTGTATGACATTTTAGTTGGTTTTGATCTCTTAGAATTTTTGTCTAAATTCTAGAATATAAAGTGGGAGAGAGATAAACTTATAAAGTAGATCACATAATATTTATGGCTACACAAGTGAATTATTTATTGGATAATATTTAATGTTCGTGAAAATTACACTATGTGTTTATCTCTTTTTTACTCTAAGTCCAAAAATTCGAACAAGAATTTTAGGGGATCGAAATTCATGTTAGGATAATAAAAAATCATGAGATTTCTCATCTCTTACAATTCTCAATTTTCTTTTTAAAAAATATGAAAAATTCAAAAAGTCACTTCCAAATCATATTTATATATAAAGAAATATGTTTTAGCCCTGCGACTGGCAGGGGCTGCTTTGGTTGCCACCATAGGCGGCAGAATCTCGCTAGTTGGTGGCCAGACACTCTTGCCATGAAGGGCGGCCCAATCTAGAGAGCCCAGTCGCAGCCATGGTGGCCAGACTCTCGATGGTCTTGGACAGCACAATGCTAGCTGGGTATTGGCTGCGCACCCACAAAAATTACCAAACCTTTTTTTAATATATATAAATTTGATTTGATTTGATTTATTATATTAAAATAAATTATTACTTAATATTCATAAAATATTGTAGAACTATTCACAGCCATATCTCTATTATAATTCAAACCTACCCTATATTCGGTTTGGTGAATTTGTTGGTAGATTGCTTTTGCCTGCTTCTCTATTAAGATTGAGATATATATATATATATAAATATATATTGTTTGCTTTATATCTTAATGAGTAGTTATATACATAGTTTTCCGCGCTTCTTATTTCCTCTTGGAATATTTATTTGCTTAGAATTTACTTTTTGGGTGAAAACAATTGTCTCGTATATTAATATATAGTGTTGCAATTAGGGTGCAATACTGATTCTGAAAAAAAAAAAAAAAAGATTTCTGAAAAGTGCTCGATGTTCCTTCATTGATCTACTGATCTGGAAGCAATTGATCATGCAGCCTAACAATGAACGCCTAAATTCTACACTTCTTGCACAAAGTCCTCAGGTTGCCAACAATATGCATGGTATAAGGTTTCTTTCGTTCGTTTGTTGGGGAACGCAGAATAAGCATTTAGTTTATTGAAATACAGATCAAGTACTTTTCCATCCTTCTTTTTCCAAAATTATGTTATAACTTTTAATATAACATTTGAATTTTGATATAATAGATAAATTTGAATTTTAACATAAAATTAATATAACATAAAATAGGGATATGGATCAATCCCTTGCTAAAATTTTGTTGAAGTATGATTTTGTGTATCTATAAAACTAGAAAAACTGGACTAGACCGGACCGAAATTAGAAAAATTTGAAGTTTTGATTTTGATAGTGAATCGGTTTGGTATTAGTTTTTAAATTTTCAAAACTGATATATACTGATTCGGTTACAAAAAATATTTAAAACCAGATCGGTTACGCCCCTAGTTCAACTTCCATCGTCTCCAGCTCTAAGAGTTCACACTCCTTCTGCCACATTGCCGACAAGTCCCACCAAAACAACATTAATGTCGTTTCCTCCAGCACCTAAAGCAGATGATCTATCCTCTTCGATCAGTTCTAGGTAGCAAACACTACCCAACATGCAATTAACCACTATGACAATTCAATCATCTACAATTGTTTTTCAATGCAAGTGCTAGCTTGTGTACCTAAACCCTATCCCACCTTCATTTCTGCTCTTTGTTTTTCAATGCCCATGAGTGCATGCATTCAAGAAAAAGCGAAGTGCAAAGTATTAACAATTCAATCCTCTGCAATTGTTCATGCTGCACCTTACTCTCTTTAGGAATCCCTCTATCGAGTTCCACAGCAATAACAACAGAAAAATCATAGATCGTGATTCAAGCAGCATCAAGTCAACAAACTATACAGAGGATACCATGCAACATAATCCTCCACACCGATTGTTGTGTTTTTGAGATGTTTTGGTTGTACTGCTTAACTTGTTGCATGATTTTATCTTTGTTACTTAAATTTAATTGGTTATTTTGTATAAACCCACGGTCCACCGAGGTGGGAAGATTCACTTTGTAACATTGTATAAGGAATACATTACACCTCTCTATCTCGTTCTTTAATTCAATTATTGCTTCATTCGCAATCATTATCGCTTTATTGGCAAACTATATACACGTGTTTATCGTTTGGCTATCTACGTACGCAAGAAAATAAGATGGAGAGGCTAGAGTGTATGCAGAAATAGACAATGTTATAAAGATATAAAAAACAACATTAGAAACAGAGGCAATATTATCCCGTGGCAAGGTTGTGCATCTCGGTATTGAATACACCATAGAAAGAAGAACTGCACACTAAGTTACCTACGGTTCCACCAGACAACTGTAAAGAAGAATAATACATGCATTCCAATTCTGTTAGGTTTGTTAGTGTACGCTGGC
>QEOT01009513.1:0-22139 GCA_003123785.1 Pterocarya stenoptera
CACTGATGATCTTCGCTTAGTTTGAATTTGTCTTTGGTTTTTCAGAATCACGCATGGCATCATCACAATCATCATCTTTAGTTAATGATTTTGTGATGAAATTACCAACTTGTTGGTGTGGTTTGAAAACACCAATCAAGACGTCACACATTAAGAAAAATCCTAGAAGGAGATTTTTTGCCTGCCCAAAATATAATATGGTAAATGACTTTATATTTGTTATATTTTGCATATCGATTCTTTGCTTACGGGGTGTACAACGAATGTTAATTTTTGCATTCGTATTATGTGCAGGGAGATGCAAGATGTGAATTCCCCGTATGGGCGAATATACTTCAGTTGCTAGATGAGAACTTTTTCAAAAGAGAGAATAAGGCTTCGAAGATATGGGATGATGAATTACATTGCGAGTATGACGTTCAAAAAATGGAAGATAAAGTGAGAGAGATAGCGAAGAATTTGAAAATTCAAAAGCGAAAATTATTGTGTTTGTACTGGGTGGTGACCTTTGTAATATTCTTTGCTTGGTTCAGATAAATTTCATGTAAAAAGGAGGTGAAAATGGATTAGATGAGTTTTGAATGGAAACAGGTTGTGCACATGGTTTGATGAAAACCCATGTATGTAAATTGTATTTTGAGGAAGCAACCTGTGTAATTAAAACAGCTCTTGCACTTCAATTGACTTTGTAAACTCAGCTCTCCTATGTAGTTATGTAGTTTGGAAAACATGTTCAGGTTAAGTCAATCATCAAGCAGCTAGAATGTAATTCCGACAATAAAATTCCGACAATCTCTCTCTTGAAAATCTAGATTCTCAAAACCCTCCGTGTCAGCGACAAGAGAAAAATAATTCTTGTTCATTCGAATACCGGCTCTGTCATTGAGATCAAGGATCCTTTGACTGTACTCATCTAGACGCTTGTGCAATCGCAAGAGCCTTATCTTCTTGGGGCTAACAGTAATGTGGTTGTGCGCATTATCAACAGTGATGATAAACCATTTGTCATTTTTGTTGAACGTTGCATTTACCTTCGCTTTACAATTCGTTTTAGTTGTTGCACGTGGCTTGGATGAATTAATGTTCTTAGGTTGGTATTTTCTGCCACGGGCACAACCAATAGTCACATACACAGGCCTCCCATTATCATCTTTCTTCGTCCTTTGTGTCTTTACACCAAACCCCTCTTGCTTGGCATATTGCTTATAGTAGGCCGTAAGTTCATTCTCATTCTCAAATTCCATACCAGATCTTGGTGCTTCAACCGATACCTCATCTTCCGGGACAACAGTGGTACTCTCTAAATCTTCATCTATGTCGAATAACATTTCTAAACATGGAAACATAGGGATGGATTAGCTTTCACTTTTAATATTAGCGTCATTAAAAGTGAAAGCAAAAGAAAGTTTAATACCATCAACAGCATCAGAAAATGTACTTCCAATATTTTCTTTAAATTCTGGAAAATTCAGAAAATTCTTGCCTAAAGTCCTCTGAATTACTCGGCGGCGGAGGGTAGGACATATTTACATCAAAATTATGCTGCAATTATTTCATTATTTAGATTAATGAGCACGTTAGCCCATTCCTTGTTAAAAAAATAAGAAACATCAACCTGCCTACTCACATGGTAATCTTTTTCATCTCCAAATGTACACTGAGGAGTCATTAACGATTGTAAAGTCCAAGTCGAAGGCCTAAGTGCCATTCCATCTTCCTCTTCCCCCATTTCACTAATTCTAGAAAATTTTAAGTAATTATGAATTTTTATGTATGTTGTGGATTCCAACTTCCACTAATCAATCAAGTAGATAACTTTCATATTAAATAGATGAACATGTTAAAAATGGATGAAAGAAATGTTGTGCCTAATTCTAGGATTTTTTTTTTAAATAAAAGAAAGAAAAAAGAAAATAATTGTTAAGAGAATAATAATCAGTGATCACAAATCCTAATTTGACCACAATACAGAGACTTGCTTATACTACCCACTTTCAAATAAAAATGAGGGCATTTAATACGAAACCATAATGCCCTAGAAAACCTCTAAAGAGAGCTATTAGAATCATTCTACGGCAGTCAGAACTAGAAAGAGTATGCATGACATGTAGAGCATCAAAATAGGTCGCAAGAGTCAAATTTCAAAAAAAAAAAAAATTGACAGATAAAACAGATAGGTGAAATTAGTAGTTCAATAAGAGAACAAGTAAATCTAGCAATTTGTGCTCCAAAAGAATATGAATTTCAACCTGGAAACTTAAGAAACTTAAAGGAAACTATATTCTCGGCCAAGCAAGCAAGGCCAGAGACTGAAAGTTTTAAAGATCGCTTGAAAACATCATTACCAAAGTCAGCCCTTACTAAAGCCACACGCGCACACAAAAACAAGGAAAGAAAGAATAAAAAAGAAATAGAAAGAAACAAGAGTAAATTAATAATAACAGTTGCCGTATTTAACATTATACACAAACCAAGCAATCTGTTAAAGACCATTCAAAAAGCAAATTGCATAAAGAAAAAAAATACAGGGTGACAGAAAGGGAAAATTTATTATCAGAAAGATACTTTCAGAATTCATTAACAATTAGAAACTTGAGAGATGTAGAAAAATATTTCAGATCCATATTTTACTTGCATTAAAAAAAAATTAGAAAAAAAAAACCTCCATAAAAGGTCAATCATGATACAATTACAAATAACCATGAGGAATTCAGAAACATATAGACAAAAAATAAGTATAAAAAAGTTGGGAAAAGAAAATGCCTCGACCTGAATATACTAAAAGTTCCCACAACATTACCCTTCAAAATTCACAAACCAGATGAAGCAAGGACTCTACCCACTTCAAAAGTTCCCATTTGATTCGGAAGCAAGGACTCTAGGGATCCAAGTGTTTTCCACAGAGAAAGTGATCTAAGATTAATAAAAACAAACACCACATATATAAAATAAACATTCAAATAAAGATTAACAAAATAGTTTTAAAAAAAAAAGGGTATAATCAAACAAACACGACCATGTCTGCCTAGCCATGAACTGGACAATAGAATAAAACTTGAAAATTATGCACATAACACAATGAACCACGTTAAAAACAAACTCCACATACATAAAAGTGAGATTCAACAAAGTTGACGGAATCCAACCTTAAAATGAACTCGGAGCCTCTGGCTTTGCAGGCTGAAAAAAAGGGCAGAAAAACATGTCAACTTTCTATTGCATTAAGAATAGTTGCTGAGGAAACTATAAGAAATAAAATAAAATTTAGATATGTTACATCTATGTTTAGCAGGCAATAAACAAGAAAAATCGACTGAGCCTAGAGTTATAGGAAATTTATCTTCTAGTAAAATAGAAGCAAAAACTTTAGGGATGAGGATTCTGAAGCAGGGAAGATGAGAGAGTTAGCAACCGTGCAATGAAGCAAAGAAAATCATAAATGAAAGAGACGCATGCACACACGCAGCACGCAACCCCGAGGATGAGGGCGACGGGGAGGGAGGAGAGCTGGGAGACGCTAGGAGTGGCGGCACTGTGCAGACGGGCTCGGCGTCGCTTGAAAGAGAGACGGAGTCGCCGGTGGTGGGCAGACGCAGTTCGACGCTGGCGAGGAGGAGAGGAGAGCGGGCGGGGAGGAGATTCGACGTGTGGGGGGCTAGGGGCTAAATTCAAAACGATTTGGGAATTGAACACAGAGTTCTGATACCGTGCAAAATGCACTGTTTTGCATTTAAAAAAGAAAGAAAGCAACAACCGATTGCCGCGTAGGGTGTACAAAATTGCACGGTGCTACAGTGGCTTTTCTGTATCAGAATTCATATCTTATTTTGCTATTCATCATCTTTATTTACTATACACCACACTTATTTTTTATTTTATTTTTTATTTATTACCCATAAAAATTAAAAAGTATGTTTCAAGTCTCCTCTCTATTTTCCTCTTGGGAGAATAAAGGTGGAAGGGTTCTATAGTCGCTGGAGTTTTTGTTCGATAGAGTAAGATTGTGAGAGTTTCTTTGTTCAGTTGAGAAAGGATGGAGCGAATGCAAGAGCTATGGGATAGTTTTAAATTGAGTGAAGTGGAAGATGAAGTCATTGAATTAGAGGGGGAGAAGACTAGTGAAGTAGTAGACAAAAGGGAACGATGTTTGATAGGAAAATTTTGGAAAGACAGAGTGATAGGAAAGACCATTGTGGAGTCTACGATGGCTAAGATTTGGCGATTAAGTAAGCCGGCTATTTTTCAAGAGGTAGGAGATAATTTGTTTATAGTCACTTTCGCCACCCATGCAGACAAAAATCGTGTACTTGATGGAAGACCTTGGTTGTTTGATCATCATATGTTTGTGATTAAACAATTCGATGGAGTCACTTAACCTAGTAAGATGCGATTTGATAAGGCAGCGTTTTGGGTGCAATTTCATAACTTACCTCTTCTGGGTATGAATCGGGAGTGTGGGGAAAAGTTGGGGAGGTCAATGGGAGCGGTGGAGGATGTGGAGGTGGGGACTGATGATATGGGTTGGGGTAGTTTTCTGAGAGTTAAAATTTTACTCGATCTGTATAAGCCATTAGTGAGGGGCAGAACAATTACGTTGTACGGGTTGAAGAATTGGATCCCGATGCAATATAAGAAACTTCCACATTTTTGTTTCAAGTGTAGCAGGATTTTACATGCAGATGGTGTTTGCGCTGAATCTAGTCCTCTATCAAATAGCTCACAACAATTTGGGACGTGGTTACGTGCAGTCACTGATGGGAGGCATATGTTTAGACAACAGAAGGGTGATCCAACAAAGAAGAATAGGCAGTACCAAAATACGGTTGGTGACGATCTTCTGGAGGGTGGCGGTGGCTTTCCGATGAGGCACTCAAATTCTGAATCAAAGGTTGTAGATGGAAGGTGCGATAATTCAGGAGGGATTGAAGGAGCATTGGTGGGGAAAGATTCTGTTGAGGAGGACGTGATGGAAAGGGAGGGAAATGCGGGTGCAGTAGAAGGAAAGTATCCGAAGGATTATGTTTTGAATGCAACAGTAGCGTTGACTAAGGACGCTGACTTGGGGGTACAAATTTTGGATGTTTCTGAGTTACCAAATCAGGAAGCTAATTGTGAGCTGCTGCACAATCATCTCGATGGGCCTTTTTTGGTTTTTCCAAGCCCAATAAGTTCACAAGCCCACCACCTTGCTCAGGATATTATGCATGGTATTATCAGAACTCGAACGTGGAAGAAGAGAGCTCGTATACCAGGTAACTCTCCAGAACTTGAACTGGTCCTAAGTGGTAGGAAGAGAGAACCTGAGGGTAAGGTTAAGATGACTGTGGGAAGTTCATGTTTGAAAAAACAGAAACTATGTTCTTTAGTTGATGGCATAGAGAGTTATGTGGGAGGCATTGGAAGTAATTTACTTATGAAAAGATTGGCAGAGGCTGTTAAACAACCTTGCCGGGAGTCATGATTCTTTTTAGCTGGAATTCCCGTGGGCTTAGGAACCCACGGGGAATTCGTGTCCTTCTTGATTTAGTTAGAAGGGAAGCTTCCGAGGTCTTGTTTCTGCAAGAGACAAGGCTTGTTGATAAGATTATGATGAGACATAAGGTGAGTTTGGGTTTTGAAAATTGTTTGGTTGTAAGCTGTGAGGGCAGAAGTGGGGGTCTTGCTTTGTTCTGGAAGGAAGGTGTAAGGCTATCTATCTTGAATTATTCGAAGTCACACATACATGCTCAGGTTGAAGGAGAAGGAGTTTCTGATGCCTGGTTGTTTACTGTTATGGCAACCCAGAAGCTTCCAAAAGACATGAAACTTGGGATTTGTTCAGGTCTTTGAAGGGGCCACAGGACCAAGCTTGGGTGTTATTGGGAGATTTTAATGAGATTATGAATAATAATGAGAAATTTTGGGGGGGGGGGGGCATTCAAGAGCTAAAAAACAAATGTTGGCTTTTAAAGAAGTTGTTGATGAATGTGCTTTGAAAGACCTGGGTTATTCAGGGAACCAATTTACTTGGTGCAATAATAGAGATTCCACACAAAGCATCTTTGAAAGATTAGGTAGGGACCTCGCTAATCTAAAATGGTGTTCTTTTTTTCCTAATGCACAAGTTAAACATTGTACTGCTGCCTATTCAGATCATGTTCCAATCTTACTGAATTTGATGCCTGAGATGATCCGGAGGAGAGGCCACAAACTTTTTAGATTTGAGGCTATGTGGGTGGAAGCACCAGATTGCACTAAAGTTATTAAGGAGGCTTGGAGAGGGTTGATAGGTGGGACTGAGATGCGGACTGAGATGCAGACTGTTATCAAAAGGATTGAAAGATGTGGAGAAAAACTGACAGTTTGGAATAAGAACCAGTTTGGTCATGTGAAGAAGAGCATTGAGCAGGCCAGAAACAGATTAACTTTTTTATAGAGCAATGATCCTTTATGTCAAAATAGATCAGCATATAAGGAGGCTCGAGCTAATATGCAAATGTGGCTTGAGAGAGGAAATTATGTGGAAACAAAGATCCAAGGCTCTATGGTTAAAGGAAGGTGATACTAATGCTAGATTTTTCCATCATAAAGCATCACAAAGGAAGAAGAAGAACACTATTAAAGGCCTTTGAGATATAAGGGGAGTTTGGCAGCTAAATGAAGAAAGAGATAAGCTCATCTTAGAGTACTTCAGTACCATTTTTAAAGCTTTTGCAAAGTCTGGTCAAGTGGATTTTTTTGGAAGGTTTGCAAGGTAGAGTAACCAATGATATGAATGAGGCTTTACTGAAGACTTTTAGTGAAGAGGAAGTTACTGAGGCTTTGAAACAGATGCATCCACCTAAGGCACCAGGCCTGATGGAATGGCTCCCGTCTTTTTTCAAAAAAACTGGCATGTTGTTGGACAAGATGTTACTAAAGCAGTGTTACAGGCCCTCAACAGTGGGCAGTTCCCTACTGAGGTAAACCATACCTACATTTCTCTTATTCCTAAGAAGAAATAGCCTGAGTTGATCACTGATTTTAGGCCAATAAGTCTTTGCAATGTGATGTACAAGTTGATTTCTAAAATCTTGGCCAACAGACTTAAAGTGGTGCTGCCTAATATATCTCATTGTCCCAAAGTGCTTTTGTTTCTAATAGATTAATTATAGATAATATTTTGGTGGCTTATGAGATGGTGCATTTCTTGAGACAAAAAAGAGGGAGAAATAAGGGTTTTATGTCTTTAAAACTTGATATGAGCAAGACTTATGATAGAGTGGAATGAGGTTTTTTAGAGGATGTGATGAAGAGAATGAGTTTTGATGATAAATGGATCAGCCTTATCATGCTTTGTGTGAGGTCAGTGTCGTTTTCAATTATGGTGAATGGAGAGCCAAAGGGTCCAATTCTTCCTACTCGAGGGCTTAGGCAAGGGGACCCAATCTCCCCTTACCATTTTTTATTATGTACTGAAGGGTTGGTTTCTCTATTGATGAAGGCTGAAGATACAAAACAAGTGGAAGGCATAAGAATATGCAAAGAGGCCCCTAAGTTGAATCACCTATTATTTGCATATGATAGTGTGCTGTTTTGCAGGGCTAATTTACAGACTTGTCACAACATCTAACATTTGCTAAAGCTTTATGAGAAAGCTTCTGGTCAGTGTGTTAATAGAGGCAAGACATCGACGGTTTTCAGCATGAATGTTCCTACCAGTCTACAAGAAGAGATTATGGCTTTTTGGAGAGTTCAACAACATCATTAATATGAAAAGTATCTTGGTTTACCAGTTATTGTGGGTAGAAATAAGAAGAAAGCTTTCTCAGATCTGAAGCATAAAGTCTGGACTAAGCTTGCGGGCTGGAAGGAAAAATGCTATCTCAAGGTGGAAAAAAGGTTTTGATCAAAGCTGTTGCACTAGCCATTCCTACTTATACCATGAGTTGCTTCAAACTCTCAGCAACTTTCTGTACTGAACTTGAAAACTTGATGGCGAATTTTGGTGGGGTCAAAAACAGGATGACCAAAAGGTTAGATGGATTAGTTGGAGGAAAATGTGTGAATCAAAAGCAAATGGAGTTTGGGCTTTAAGGAGCTTAAGGTTTTTAATGAGGCACTACTTGCTAAACAAGGTTGGAGGATAATGACAGAGGAATCTTCTCTTCTGCACAAAGTATTCAAAGCAAGATCTTTTCCTCATACCAGATTAGTGAGTCAAAGCTTGGCACTTCACCCTCTTATGTATGGAGAGGGATTTGGGAATCAAAGAAGAATCTATTGAACGGATGTAGTTGGAGAGTAGGAGATGGGAAACCCATCAATATATGGTCTGATTATTGGCTTCTAGGTCACAGGTTGCTTCCCAAACCAGCTCTTATAGATGAAACAGATTTCCAAAAGGTTGAATGTCTTATTGATACAGAAACTCGATGGTGGAATGTTGATACAGTCAGAAGTCTGCTCTCTCCTAGTGATGTTGGGGAAGTTTTTAAAATTTTGCCTAGTGTAGAAGATAGACCAGATTGTTTGCTATGGGAATATGAAAGGAATGGAATCTTCACTGTTAAGAGTGCATATAAGCTATTTCAATCCTTTGGGCAAGCTGGTTTAATGGGGGAATGCTCAGAAGCTGAAAACCAGAAAAAGGTGTGGAGACAGTTATGGAAAATGCAAATCCCTCATCGAATTAAAGTCTTTGCTTTGAGAGCTTGTAAAGATGGCCTTCCAACTAGAAAGAAGCTTAAGAATAAGAAGATTATACAGGAAGCTCATTGTACATGGTGTTCTGAGGGTGAGGAGGATGTGAGACATGCTTTATGTTATTGCCCTTTGCTGAGGGATTCATGGAAAGTCTATTTACCTGATCTTCTAGTTTTTTATGAGAATCTAGACTTTCTATAGGTTGTTTGGCATGTCATGACACGAGGATAGAAAGGAGATTTGGAGAAATTTTTTCTGATAGCCTGTGGATTCTGGTATAGAAGAAACCAGAAAGTTTTTTAGGATAAAATACTGTCTACAACTCAAGTGATTGAACATGCTCTATCTTTAGCTCTTGAGTTTAAAGAAGTTAAAGCTCTTCCTTCTTCCAATCAGATTAAAGCTTGAAGTTGGCCGCCTCCTTCTCATGGGGTTTTGAAGTTAAATGTAGATGGGGCAATTTTTAGTGATCAATGCAAGGCAAGTGTGGGTATGATTTTAAGAAATGCCACAGGAGAGGTGGTACTTGCTGCTAGTAAAAAGGAATTTGCAGTGAATGCAATGGAGATTGAATTGATGGCTATCTTTCGGGGGCTCCAAATATGTCTTCCAATGGGAATTGTTGAACTAGTGATTGAGAGTGATTCATTACTGGTGGTGAATGAAGTTCTAGTAGCAGAGGAATCAAGGTCTTCTTGGGGGCATTTAGTCTATGAGATCAAGACTTTGATGAAGTTTTTTCCACGATCTTCAATTCTTCGTAAAGGAAGAATGGCTAATGTAACAACTCATACTTTGGCAAAGTTTACATGGCAGCTAGAAGATTTAATAGTTTGGTGGGATTCTTATCCGGATTGTATCTCCCAAATCATTTGATTTGAGTCTGTGATGTAAGTCGAGTTGTCTTTTTGGAGACAAACTTAGTAGTTAGTAAAGTCTAAACTCTCTAAAAACCAGACTCTCTCTCTCTAAACACCCTCTCGTCCATATCCAGTTGGGGGGAAGGGGAGCCTCGGCTCCTTCTTCCTATTCTTTTCCTCCCTCTCCTCACTTGCCTTTCGTCTCCGGTGTTATTTTCCTTTTCCGTTGTAGTGTTTTTTTTGGTTTTTTAGTTTTTTCAAGTTACTTTCGAGAGGATCGCCGTTCGGGTCTTTCCAGCCGCCGCCTCCATACACGCGTCTCACCGGGAGGACGCCCAAGCACTGATCTTCAAGACCTCCAAATCCAGCGTCCTTCAGAGTGGCGCGTAGCCCGCACGTGCGGGACGAAACTTTCGGACCCTTTAGGCGCGTCACCACCAGGCGCCACCGAGGAGCCCTCTGCCACCACGCTCGGCTTCTCTGGGCTCCCTGACTCCAGGACTTCCAAGATTGACCGTTGGTTCTCCTCCCCGAGCAACAGTGTCCTGCACGCGCCAATGCAGACCCTCTGTGCACTGTTCCTCCTTTTTTTCTTTGTTGTTTTTTCTTCTATTTTGTAATTTTCAGTATTTTGTAACTTTTATTTTTTCTGTTTATTGTTAATTTTGTTGACCCGAGTGTGTTGTTGGGCATTTGGATCGGACGTACTTCGTGGCAAGAGCTGTTCGAGAGTGTTGGGCGATGTTACGCTGGTGGACGTACGACCGGGCTTTATGGTCCGTGCGTGAGTTGGGTGCCCGTCCAGTCTGAATTCGAGATGTCGATGCTTGCAGTGGGCGTGACATCTAGGGTTGCACCAGTGTTTGGAGTCCTGTAGTTTTTTTTTTTTTTTTTGTATTTTGGTGTAGTTTTTTGTTTTTAGTTTAGTAATAAAATAGAAATAGGCTATTGGATTTGATGTCCATAG
The DNA here is from genome assembly GCA_003123785.1 of Pterocarya stenoptera. Taxonomy (NCBI): domain Eukaryota; kingdom Viridiplantae; phylum Streptophyta; class Magnoliopsida; order Fagales; family Juglandaceae; genus Pterocarya; species Pterocarya stenoptera. The sequence continues at coordinate 10,492 of QEOT01009513.1, forward strand.
CAGTGTTTCGTACTCATTTTCCTTGAGAGGACTGAGGGGCATTTTAGTTCTGTTTTTATAGAGCGCTTTCTCTGTTTAGGAGAATTTTTAGAAGTTAAGACAATGTCCGCCACAGAACAGTTTGTGCATGGAGAAGCCCCAGAGCTAATGTGTAGTTGACTTATAGTCTGGATTTTTTATGTATTGATAAGTCACATTTGTAACTTCGGTTCATTAATAAAATGAGTCTCTTTCTATTAAAAAAAAAAAAGAAAAAGAAAAAGAAAAGTGGAGTTGTCTTTTATTAATGAAAGTTTTCTTATAAAAATAAAAATAAAAATAAATTATTTTTTATTTATTCTTCCAGGACCACCCGCTCCCCAAAACTGCCAGTCTCCATCTCGCGTAACCACCCACTCCCCATCGTGAACTACCTCAAACCATATCTTCTCCTCCCACGGTTCCCGTGAACCGGTCCCTCTCCACGCACGTTCAACGGGTTTCGGCCACCACGTTGCAGTCTCCCCCCTCTCAGCCACCGTGCAACGTCAAGATCCTCCACAACGCCGCCCTACACCACCGTCGTCCAGCCATCGAAAATCACCTACGGTACCCTTTGTTCTGCTTCATCGAAACAGAGGAAGTATTCTTCCCCACCGTGAGCCACGAACCAGCCACCCACGTCGCCAGCCCCTGCACGCCATTGCCACCTGCACAGAGAGCACCGCCGGATGCCTTCACGCCACCCCAAGCCGCTGTGTTCCTCTCGATAAGCCCACGTTCTCCTCTCCGTTACCTCTCTCTCTCATCACATCCCTCCCTTTTTACTGTGCCCTGCCGCCACTCCCAGCTGCGCCGCTGTAGACATCCACCCAGTACCGCCCCGATCCACTATCGCAAGCTTCCCTCTGGTGAGAAAGGCCTCCGTCGTACGTCTTCCCTCTCTGGTGAGTTTGGGCTTTCCCTTCAAATAGATGGGTGCTTCTGCACAGTAATTTGAGAGTTAAACCTGCAAATTAGGGTTTAGATGGGTGCTTGGATTTTTTTTCTCTTTCTCGCAGCCCCTCCGTCGCTGGGTATATAATTGGTAGATTTGGATTTTTTAGATTCGTATATTTGGTATATAATTGGTATATAGTTGGTAGATTTAGATTTTTTGGTGATTATAAATTCGTATATAATTGGTAGATTTAGACCTTTTTTTTTTTTCGTCAGCTGGGTTACATAAATCTGTTTTGGGATTGATTAATGATGTGGTTCATCTGTGATTATGTGATTATAAATCTGTTTTAGTGATTATGTGATTATAGATTTAACTAAATTACAGATTTCCAGATTGTGATTATTCTTTTTTGTGATTATTCATTTATGATGACTGTAATTGCATCGATGATTGGCACTTTGGTAGTAGTAATTTAAGTGCTCTCCATGGTAATCTATGTTTCAATCTCTGCTAATTTTTGCATGCATAGAAGAGAAATGCTTCAAGGCCACCCTAATTTATAGTGGGAGTTTTGAAAACAATGGCATTTTTTGTTACTTGGTTTGGCAACGAAATTAAATGGTCTCTGCACTTACTAAAATCAGTATCATGAAAATTAAATATACAGATATACTCTATACCAGTTGGGGTGCTTCGATATTGCAGGGCCCATAATTTAATTTCATGGTTTTGATATTAAGGTACTTGGCATTTATATAATATAGGATGGCTTAGGGCTTATATATGATCTAACGCTGTAATGCCAGTCTAGTCTGTTCCAAAAGCATTAGACATGAAATTCTGTTTGCGTACTGACTTGCATATATAGAGTACTGAATTGCATTAGACATGCTGTAATGATGGGACAGTGGTTTATATATATAGAGTGCTGAATTGCATGCTTCATTAATCATGAAATTCTGTTTGCATTTTGTTTTTCAATGAGTATGCTTTAATGAGTATGCAAATTGACAGCTAGAGTTATTTTTTTTTTAATGAGTATGCTTTAAGTTCTACATGCTTTAGTTGGAATGAAATGAATTGCATTATTTCTACTATCCATTTTTAATCTTTTACTTTGTAGGATATAATTTCAGATTTGTTTTGGATTTATAGAGTATGAAAATGGTACAAGTCACCACCAACACCTTCTAACCTTTTGGTCACAAAAATATAAAAAACAAAAAACCATATGACAAAAAGGGTGCAGTTTTAGTGGCAAGAACCAAATTTCACACCTTGCTCAATGGAAAGTCCCGAATCGTAAATCATTGCCCATCGGCGATCGCCTCTCTCAACTTCTCAAGTCCTCTTCAAAGTCCCTAGCTTCTAGCCTCCTACCACGTCGTGAGACATAACGACCCAAGGCCCTCTCTCTCTCTCTCTCTCTCTCTCTCTCTCTCTCGGTCTCCTATCAGTCTCTGATCCAGAATTGTTTCACTAGCAATGGCGAATGATCAAAAATCATAATTTCATCCGTACACTGGTTCTCCTTTACATCGCTTTTGGTGGTAATGGGTGTTTGATGGTGGTTTTATTCACTGGAAAATGCCATCCTTAAAACTTGTTATGATTGAGTCTAAGTTGTTCGAGGTGACAAGGGACAGGCGGTATGTTTTCTTGAGTGAGAAAGGGTGGAAATTTGTAAAGAACATGAGTGTGGGGTTGGACATAGCTAGATGGATTTGTAGAGCTTTAGAAGGATGCTTGAAGGCACCAGGTAAAGGGTTCTACTTTGCTCACAGGGATGGGGACAAGGATTATACTACGCAGTGCTGTTCTAACTCCAGAGGGTCATTTATGGTTGTGATGGAGTATGGAGGAGGGGGACGACGGAGCTTCATTTTCATCCCGGAAGGGAGATATGGTGTGGGCTGGAGAAATCTTACAGTGGTGTTCCAGGAAGCTATTAGGGGTGGTGACACTGTGAAGTCGGCATTGCCTATGAAGCCGTCGTATGGTGCTTTTCCATCCTCGTATAGGGAGGCACTTCTAGGTCGGCATGAGGGGTCTCGTGATGAGAAGAGGACAGAGATGGCAGGAATGCCCAGGTCTGGTGACGTCCCATCTTCGGAAAGTGGCCAACGTTGCGAAGGAGATGTCATGGATGGTGTTGGTCCAAAGAAGGAAGTGGTTGTCGAGGCTTTGTCCGTTATCAAAACTCAGTTGAGGGAACTGAATTATAAAGTAACGTGCTTGAAGCGGTGCATTTTGGGGTAGGAAACGGATTACACTTGTCTTGAGCAGGCAGGGCGTTTGAAGAATATGGGCTAGGGCTAGGTGACGGGCTTAACTTATTCAAAACGAAAGGGAAGGGTCATGGGCCCTAGTAATGGTTTTCAGCCCATGGGGCCAAGCGTAACTGACGGGGGCCTTGTCTGGAAGAAAAAACAGGTCGTAGCTGGCCCTTCGTCTAGTGGGCCCGAGCCATCGTCACCAATGAGTCCTCAGGCGGTCTCACCGCAGGTTGTCGTTCCAATGACGGTAGTCTCGACGCCAGCGGGGCCATTAATAGTGCCTAGTGATCTTTCACAGAGTCATCGCGACGAAGCTCCTCCTCTCAAACCAGCGGGATCTGCACAGAAAGCTCCGATGGTGGACGTTGTCCCTCTCTTGACCCAAGTAACGTCGCCGATGATGTCGGTGGCACTCTCAGATGACGGCCCGCAGGTCTGGGGTACACGGAATGAAGGGTTTATTGCCGTAATGGATGCCGCGACACATGTGGGAGGGCTGTCTCCGCCGATAATGGTAGGGGAAGGGAGGGGGACATCGCTGACCCATGCTGGGGGTTTTCTAGTGGCCCCTGAGGTGGACATGAGGGAAGGGTGCATTCAAACTCAAAGATGGGTTTGTCCCAATATGATTTTGTTGAAGGGGTGACTTCAGATGAAGAACATGCTCTGGTCTTGTGTGAGGAGACTCAAGAGTTGTCATCAGATGAAGAACAGTTAGTGTTGACTGAAATTTCAGTGGTGGAGGAGACCCGAGAGCTGCCGGGGTTTAGCAAGGAGGTGGATCCTATTCCCTTGAATTTTCTGCTTCCCTCCCAGTCAGAAGTCTCAGATTGGGTCTTTGATAAAGTCAAAGAAATACAGAAAGTCATGGGTTTGGATTGTGAAGGATACGAAGACCAGTTTTTGGCACTACTCATCAAAGCGGAGCACAAGCAACATCGGAAGAGTGTTTTGAAAAAACAGCGGGAGCTTAATAAGCTGACTTGGTCGCTGAACACTGAGGGTAGCTCTAGCAGGGGTAGGTCAATTGGGAAGGGGCTGGCCTTTCCTCCATGAATCCCATAATTGTGTCGTGGAACGTCCGGGGGCTCAACGAGGCCAATAAATGTCTTCGGATAAGAAACTTTCTTCGTGAGTGGAAGGCAGATATTGTGTGTTTACAGGAGACTAAGTTGAAGCTGTTCAATAGGGGAATTGTGAGAAGTTTGTGGAGTGGAGCTCATGTGGACTGGGTTTATTTGGCTTCTAATCGGGCGTCAGGAGGAGTGATGGTGATATGGGATTGACGGGTGGTGGAGAAAATGAATGAGTTTATAAGGAGGTACATAGTAGCATGCTCTTTTAAGAGTGTGTCAGATAATTTTTTATGGGTGTTTGCAGGCGTGTACGGTCCAAATATAGATAGCACCAGATTTGTTTGTGGGAAGAGCTGGCTGGAATTCACAGTTGGTGGAACCTCCCTTGGTGTATAGGGGGGAGACTTCAACGTCACTAGATTCCCAAGCGAGTCTTCCGGTAATAGAAGAGGGCGGCCAGCTATGATAGAGTTCTCTGAGTGTATCTCGGAATTGAATTTGGTAGATTTACCACTAGCTGGGGGTTCAGCCACGTGGGCTAATAATCAAACTTGGTCTCGATTAGATCGCTTTCTTATTTCATCTGAGTGGGAGAGTCACTTTCCAGACATTTGGCAAAAGTGTCTGCCTCGTATTAGCTCGGATCATTGGCCGATTTCGCTTGATTGTGGGGGTTGAAGGTACTTTAAATTCGAAAATATGTGGTTAAAATTTGATGGCTTCGTTGAGAGAGTAAGACAGTGGTGGTCTTAGTACCAGTTTTTGGGTTCCCCTAGTTTTGTTCTGGCAGGTAAATTGAAAATGCTAAAAAGATATCTGAAGCTATGGAATGTGCAATCTTTTGGTGATCTAGGGGCAAACAAGAAGAGTAAGTTGACGGAGATCCAAGAAATTGAGAGGATCCAAGAGGATAGGTCCCTTACCCAAGATGAAGTAGCTCGAAAGTAGTCGTTGGGGGAGGAGCTTGAGAGAATTATCTTGCTAGAAGAGATTTCGTGGTGACAAAAATCAAGAGCTTTGTGGCTCAGGAAAGGAGACCGAAGCACTAAGTTCTTTCATCGAGTGGCAAATTCTCACAGAAGAAACAATAATATTGAGATGCTGAAGATTGATGGTACTGCATGTAGAGATGAACAGGTTATTCAAGATCATATAGTTGGTTTCTATGAGCAACTCCTAACTGAATCGACGTGTTGGCGGCCGTCCCTTGATGGTCTGGTTTTTGACATCATTGGAACGAGTGATGTCTCTTTGTTGGAGAGGGCTTTCGAGGAAGAGGAAGTGGCAGAGGTAGTGCTGAAAATGGCTAAGGATAAGGCACTGGGGTCGGATGGATTCTCTATGGGTTTCTTCCAAGATTGTTGGGATGTCGTAAAGGAAGATATCATGAAAGTGTTTCAAGAACTTTTTGTGGCTAGAAAATTTGAGAAAAGTTTAAATACTACCTCCCTTGCATTGATCCCAAAGAAGGTGGGGGCACATGAGATAACGGAGTATCGTCCCATTAGCTTAGTGGGAGCGGTTTACAAGATCATTTCCAAAGTATTAGCCAACCGACTTAGTGAGGTGGTAGGGAAGATTGTCACTAAGCCTCACAATGCTTTTGTTAAAGGTAGGCAAATTCTTGATGCAGTTCTTATTGCTAATGAATGTCTGGACAGTAGAATTAAGGCATGCTCAGCAGGGATCATATGCAAGTTAGACATGGAGAAGGCGTATGATTATGTTAATTGAGATTTCCTTCTCTATCTTCTTGGGAGATGCGGGTTTGGTGAGAGGTGGCGGTCATGGATCCGATAGTGTATATCAACGGCCAAATTCTCTGTGTTGATAAATGGTAGTCCTGCGGGTTTCTTTCATAGTTCACGAGGCCTAAGACAAGGAGATCCGTTGTCACCTTCATTGTTTGTCATTGTGATGGAAGGATTAGGCAGGATGATCTCGGCCTTGACCCATCATGGCCACATGGAAGGATTTTCGGTTGGAACCCCAGATAGGGGCATCATTAACACATCTCATTTGATGTTTGCAGATGATACGCTTGTATTTTGTGGTCCAAAATGAAATTAGGTATGGGTTTTGAAGGCGTTGCTTCTGTGTTTTGAAGCAGTGTCTGGTTTAAAAGTGAATTTTGATAAGTCTGAATTGGTGTCAATTGGCATGGTGTCTAATGCACGACAGTTGGCCCATGCTTTGGGTTGTAAGGTCGCCTCTTTACCTTTGAAATATCTGGGTCTTCCGTTGGGGGTCGGTGCAAGGACGCCTGCTATATGGGAATCAGTGATAGAGAAGATAGATAAGAGATTAGTGTGTTGGAAGAGATTGTACTTGTCGAGAGGTGGTAGGCTTACCTTGATAAAGAGTATCCTTTCTAACTTACCTACATATTTTGTCACTTTTTCCTATACCTGCAAGTGTGGCAGGCCGAATTGAAAAACTCTAACGTGACTTCCTGTGGGGTGGTTTGGGGGATGAGTTTAAATTTCACCTAGTCAAGTGGGAAACGGTTTGTCACCCAATATCCAATAGTGGTTTGGGTGTTAGAAATGTGAGGACCTTCAATCGGGTGTTACTTGGCAAATGGCTGTGGAGATACAATAAAGAACCGGAAGCTTTGTGGAGAGGGGTGATTGGGTGCAAATATGGCGATATATGGGGGGGATGGTGCACTAAAGAAGTTAGAGGAACTGATGGAGTGGGGTTGTGGAAACACATTAGAAAAGGATGGATGGTCCTTCTTCGCCACACTCGTCTTTTGATGGGCAATGGATCCTAGATTAAATTTTGGAAAGATACTTGGTGCGGAGATAATGCTTTACAAGATGTATTTCCTTCATTATTCCGAATTGCCAGTGTCAAAGGCTTCAATAGCGGAGGTTATGTGGATAGTGGGTGAGCAACTTCATTGGAATATCAGTTTTAGTAGAGCTGTGCAAGATTGGGAGATGAACAGTTTTACTGATTTCTATAGCTTTCTGTATTCGGTGAAGCCTAGTAACACACAGGAAGATGGATTGTGGTGGGTACCTGCCGAGAAAGGTGATTTTTCAGTTCGCTCTTTCTATAAGGCCCTTACACAAGATCCCAATATTCAATTTCCCTGGAGGAGGATATGGAGACACAAAGCGCCCCTTAAAGTAGCTTTCTTTGTGTGGACAACATCTTTAGGCAAGATTCTCACAGCTGATAACTTGAGGAAGAGGCGGATTATTATAGCAGATTGGTGTTGTATGTGTAAGGGAGGGGGCGAGTCCATGGATCGTCTCTTGTTACACTGTGACATAGCACGGGCTTTATGGGATGGGGTTCTGGGTAGAGTAGAGTTGGATTGGGTCATGCCAAGACCGTGGTGGCAGCCTTGGCCAGCTGGCCAAGTATTGGAGGGGTACGTCGAATTTCAGCAGTTTGGAAGATGATTCCAATGTGCATCATGTGGTGTCTATGGAAGGAACGTAATGAGCACACTTTTGAGGACAAGGAGAGGTCGCTAGAGGAACCTTTAGCTTTATTTTATGGCACGTTATGTACTTGGTCCACTGCTGTTGTTTTTAATGGCATGGCCCTTCATGATTTCCTTGTTTCTATTGCACCCTCCTAGTAGGTTGTCTTTTTGTATATACTGGGCTAGGCCTAATCTTTGGAGTAATATAATTTGTTTTACTTATAAAAAAAAAAAAAAAAAAAATCATAATTTCATATTCATTGCAAATTAAAAATTGGGGTTTGTATATCCAGGTTAACTGCGGTCTTTATGGTGAAATCTATGATCAATTTTTATTATAATGTAATTCTCTTTTTTGTGCTCTCTGTAGTGTGCTTTGGGTTCTGTTCAAGCTTATAGAGGACTTGTTCTAAGCTGGTTGATAGTGAAGAATGTCGAGAATAAGAGACAGGACTGAGGATTTTAAGGATGTTGTACGGCAGACTGCCCTATCTTTGGGGTATGATGAGGTTCGTTACTTAGGATCCATTTTCTCTCTAGTCATGTTTAAGATGACGTTCTTGAGTGGAGGCTTTGCATGATAAATATTCTGAAAAATAGGGTTTGGTATGATGTAGGGGTAAATATACAAGTTGTAACTTCTACTTATAAAAAAAAAAAATATACAAGTTGTAACTTCTTTGGTTTTCCTGTAATTCTGTAGAAATTTTGCTACATGTTGTTGCTCTACTATTTTCATGTGTAGGTACATGTATCTGCGTAAATCTTTTTTCATATAATTTGTTTTCCCATTCAGTATCTTGGCTTTGCACGAAGCACAATTTTGTTACCATTGTAAATTCCTTGCACCCTTCCTTTTCTCGCTCTAAATCAAGTGTTGTTTCCTTCTGCAGTCGAAATTGGCAGCCATTTTGGCGTCTTTCATAATTCATAAACCTCTACAAAGGTCATCTTTCACAAAAGCTGCACTGAAGACGGTACACTCTTTTTATAAGTTGAGTAGAGTTTGATCATAAATAATAGTTCTATAAGAACATATATTTTCCTCTGAAAGAAGGGGGGGCATGTGAATGTTTAGGTACAGTTTGTAGTTAACTTTTTTCCTTGTCATCTACAAGCTTGAAAGCATCAAAGCTTTGGAACAGTTTATGTTGAAACATCGGAAGGATTACGTGGATCTTCATCGTACTACTGTACAGGAGAGAGACAGCATTGAACATGAAGTAAGTTGTCAAACTTATCCTCAGAAACCCTTTTAATGAAATATTAATATCATCATTAACAAAAGCAAAGTTAATGTTTTTGTGGTTAACATTTTCTCATACTTATAAAAAAATTCTCATATTATCCATGGTTAGATCTGCCAGGCATTCAATATGACTTCTTTCTTAAGTATGTTATCTGTACATCTAACAAACATTGTAGTTCCTTTCACATTGACCCTATTTCAATTTTTATTGCAAGTGATTAATTTTGTAATCTCGCTTGCTTTCATGCTCCAGAACAGAATAACGATATGTTTTGTTTATCATTCTGAGTAGGTAAATCCACCTGTGATTTCTTGTAATGAGCTGCATTGTCATCAGGAAATGCTTACTTTGTCTCCCAAATTAATGCTTTGCAGGTTAGTGCTTTCATTAAAGCATGCCAGGAACAAATTGATATTTTGAAAAATGGCATAAATAGTGAAGAATCAGACTCTAAAGGATGGCTTGGCATAAGGGCTGATAATTCAAATGTTGATACTATAGCACACAAACATGGCGTGGTATGCTTCTTTTACATGCTTTACTAAAATTTGTCTATTTTATGGGAGTTCATGTTGGCTGTAATATGCCCCCCTCCCCACTCCCCAATCCAGGAAAAAAAGCTAAGGGTACTAATGTCATAATAAATAAAAAAATTAATCTATATGTGCGAGCGGTTGAAGGAATTCAGGTACTATGTGTTTTTGGAAAATATATCTTTTGACTTGTGGAAATTTTTGAGGCTAAATTTTGAGTTTAAGTAATCAAGATTTTTGGAGGACAAAGCAAGTTATTTCTTTTTACTATTGTTTAAAGGGAGAAAGAACCCTAGGGATTGACTCAAGTGGTAAAGGCCTTGGTCTTGGTGGTATGCTCCCTCCAGGTCCAAGGTTCGATTCCTCTTAGGTGCAAACAATTTCTAGGGCTATCGGACTGGGGGAACTTTCTCTTAAATTACCTGAGGTGCACCTGCGGGAAACTCATTGCCAAGGGTCTGTGCACTTGGAATTAGTCGGGATTTTGTTCTCGGACATCCGGTGCAAATAAAAAAAAAAAAAAAGGTAGAGGCAGGGGGTAGGAGATTTTTTTTTTAAAAATTATGGTTAAATGAAAAATTAGTCCTTATAGTTTGCCTCAAAATCAAAATCTGAAAAAAAAATTATAGCTTAAAAACTGATTTACAAAAAAAAAAAGAGCGTGCAAGGGAGGTGAGTGTTGTCCCTCCCACCACTGGCCATCGCAAGCCACTTTGTGGCAACCCGATTTGGTGGCTCTCAAACCCACCCCTCTGCATCAGCCTGTGGCGTCCCAAAGACACCATTGGAGGCTGGTGGTGGGAGGCCACTTGAGTTATTTTTTTTTTCAGTAGTTTTTTTTATAGGTGTTTTATTTTATGTTAAACTTAATTTTATTTTTACGTTTATAGTTTCATTTTCTGATTTTCTTCTATTTCTTTTTGTTTTTATTTTTGTTCTTTAGTAATTTTTTTAAACAATTTAAAAATTTGTTTTGAGTCTTTTGACATGTGGCAGCCATGTCAGCATAGTTCATGGTTTACTAACTGAGTTTTAATGGAGGGACCAATTTGATCAATCTTGAAACCTCTAGGAGTAAAAGAGTTGAAAAAACACGGAACAATTCTTTTATCTATTAAACAAAAAGACGGGGAGCAAATTAATTGAGGCATACCATGGCATTAATTTTGTATCTAACCCTTATAAATATTAAAAGCTGAGGGAGGGGGGCAGGTTTCTGATTTTTTGGGTGGCCATGGCCACCTTGCCCTCCACCACTGGATTTTGAGCAAGTGACCAACTTGAAAAGGCTGGATTTGAAAAGTCTGGTCATACCCGATCTGGAAGTGACCAATTAGTTTATTTAAACCTTTTTGTGAGATCAAATTCATATTTTCGTTGATATGCTCACCTAAACTGGCTTCTCTGCTCTGATATGGAAACCCTCCTTCTAACTGACTTAGATGTGGGTGACCTATTGACATATATTTCCATTTTATATAAATATGTTTTGTGGCTAATAGTTTTAATCAATCTGTAAGAATTTCTAGTATCTGATTGGTATTTTTTTTTGTATCACTAGATCATCAAGCATAGGTGATGAATGTCCCGTATACTTGGGCTATTGCCTATCCCTATTATCGATAAAATTTTGTTTACCTATCATTTGTTTTGTTTTTTGCATGGTATGAATGCTAGATTTATTTTATTTCGACTTTGTTGATTTGCAGGTTTTAATATTAAGTGAGAGACTTCATTCGGTCACGATACAGTTTGATCAGCTAAGAGCCATACGCTTTCAGGATGCCATTAGTAGAGCAATGCCTAGAAGAAAACTTAAACGTAATGCAAATTCAAATTCTGAAGATTCATCTAAACCAAATGCATCTGAGCTCAGGGCGCTCAATGAACTTCAATCTGATCCTCTGAGACTACAGCAGCAGCATTTGGATGATGAAACACGTGCCCTTCAGGTAGCGAGCTTCCTGATTCTCTGATGACATTTTGTTTGATTCTTCTATACAGGTGCTTCCTCTCTTGTTCAATTCTAGACTTTGAGGTCCTCGTATGGCTAAATTTATTTGTTTCTATTCCTTATGCAGGTAGAGTTGTCAAGTCTCCTTGATGTTGTTCAAGAAACTGAAACTAAGATGGTGGAATTGTCAGCATT
>QEOT01009513.1:22766-44932 GCA_003123785.1 Pterocarya stenoptera
ACCCGCTTGAGCGAAACGACGTCGTTCCTCTTAAAGTGGAATGACATCGTTTTGATTATATGTTTTAAAAAAAATAAATATCGTTTATTTTTCCCGAACTCCTACCAGTGGAGTTAGAGTAACTCCGACTCCAACTCCGAATTCCGCAAACTCCGTCGGAGTCGGAGCCTTGTCGGAATTCGGCTGGAGTCGGAAAATCAGAAATTTTGCCCACCCCCAGAATACACCACAATGAACATGGCCAACTCTTCACCCAAGAAACTTCAGAGAGAGCCTCTGCAAGAGAAAATTTGATCTTCAAATAAGACCAGAAAATCTCCATGTCAGCTGAGCAACGTCTCACCCAAAGATTTCAACTTATAATAGAAGGAAGCACACTAATCAACAAACCAAGTTAATCATTTTTATTTGCTTTGTGAAGCCACTTGTCCCCTCTCCCTGCTTACTTCCCATGTGGATTTAATTGAGAATTTGCCACTTTCGGAAGCTTTCCAAATAGGAATATCTTCCCCCATTTCAGGACCACAGACAAGGCACTGATTTGTCTAGAGAGATCTGTTTCCAACATTACTTTCAATTTTTCCCCCTCCCATTTAGCTGGGGTCAACACATCATGTAGCTTGGTCTCAGGATGCTGCACATTATCAACCTTCTCAGCTAAAATACCCAGTGCAGACCAATTATCAAACCAGAAATTGAGTTTCCCTTCTTTCTTGATTACATCTTTAATCAGAGAAAGGATTGATCACCACAGGGATGAATCCCTCCAAGTGGCAGTAGCCAGAAATGGAAGAAACCCAGAAATGTACTTGGCTCTAGCACAAGGAATTATGATACAGAAACTTCCATGCAAGCTTCATATGTAGAGCAATTTTTATTTACTGAAGACCACTTATTTTGATAAGTTATTTCTTGAAGATCCCTAATACCCAATCCTCCTTCCTCGTAAGGTTTATACATATTGCTGCAAGCCACCCACTTTTTCTAAAGTTCCTTATAGATAACAAAACCTTCTGAGGAACATTTAAAACCGAGAAGACATGAATAGGCATGCTGGGTATTGAACAGGACTTTGGTTGTCACCCAAACACTGCATTACCAGCTACCTAGGGCAGCAAGTGTGGTGCAATACTTGAACTGTACACAATGCAACGTGCCTTTTCTCCATTGTTCTTTTTAGTAACACCTAAATGTGATGACTGCTGTTTTTCCCATGCTATTCTAGATGCGGCTTTTATTTAACTTGTGTTTCTCTTTTTTGTAATCATGTCTTTTGCTCTTTTACTCATACAGGCTGTTGCAGCTACAATGAATGTAGAGCTTGGTAACAAAGAGTTAACCCAAGCTATTCAGCGGAATAGTAGCAGCAGGACCTTTCTTATTCTTTTTCTTTTTGTACTTACCTTCTCAATCATCTTTCTTGATTGGTATAGTTGAATGGATTGACTCCAATGATTTTAATGCTTTACTCGAGAGAAATACATTGTACTACCTGTATCTTTGATAGAGGAAAAAAAAAAAATGATCCAAAGTTTTGTGACAATATTATATTGTCAACATTGGTTTTAGATGGTATGCTAGCGCGCGCTAGTTGTGCTCCTTCAATTTCAGGAACAGTAGTTTCTGAACGATAATCATCATACCTGGCTTATAACCTTCTTTTAAGAGTATTGCTACTAGATACAGATCTAGGGTGTGCAAGTCACACACATTCTCTTTGAAAAAATGTAAAGTTCACTATTAAAAAAATAATTTTTTATGTGGATTCTATATTTATTCATTTTTTTCAAAGACAGTGCGTGAGACTTATATAGCCTAAGATTGTAAATATCAAATCTCTTCTTTTAAATTGAGGGACGACAATTTTAGATGGATACCATCATAACTGATCTTTTTTCCTGAGTGATGATCTGAATGTGAGCATATTTATGTTTGTTCATCTCCTTTTATTTTTTTGGGTTGGAAAATATATTTTGGTAGAAGCAACTTCTTGTCAAAGGTGAGCTGGGAATTATATCCCAAGGAAATACAAAAGAACATTAAAAAAGTAGAAAATAAAGAGTATATTGTCAAGTAGGTACTTCTGCTGAAATGAGTTTCATATTAAGGTGCAATTTATAATATTGACAATCTACAGTAACGTTATGTTAATGTAAACCATATAATGGGTGAATGAGATCATGCACCTTGTCTACAGTAACGTTATGTTAATGTAAACCATATGTTAGAGATCATGCACCTTGAATGCATCCATTTGGACTTGGCTAAATAATTCTTCATATGTTCCGCTTGATCAAGCTTCATATCCCCAACACACTTGTTTAATTACCACCAACTTGGATCACTACGCACCAAGGCCTCCTGTACCCCCAAACACTTCTACAATGATTAACAGTACTTGCTTGCAACGAGTTAATCCACTAGTTGTGTCTTTCTACTAGTTGTGGTTTGAAGCCACAAACAGTTGATCCACTCGTTTGATCAAAGAAAATCTTTAGTAGTCCCCTCCCTTCGAACACTATGTAGGTCATCACTATAATTAGTGGTGCTACCTGCCTTATATGGGCGGGCAACAACCCTCTCCACCCCTTGCTCCTGCTTGAGTTGGGGGCACTTTTTCACACCGCACCTTGGCCTCGCATCAATCTCATCCCACTTACATCTATCAAATAGGCGATTGGATATATTTTTGTCATTTTTCGTCCATAAACCATTTGAGACAAATCTTTGCAACTACCAAACATATAAGGCAAAAATCTCCATGAAAGGCTATCTTGCAGGTAACAAAGAAACCTAACAAATACAACAAATCTCCCAGCAAGTAATAAAAAATAAATCAGATTTCCAACTACAGAGAAACCCAAATAGAAAATCCAACGGTGAAAAGAGATGCTTGCCATGAATATAGGCACAGTCACGAAAACAACGAAGAAGACGTAGAAGGAAAGAGCAAGTGAAGAAGTTTTTTGTGTTAGGACATGATGATGACCATGGTTTGTTCATGTAATAATGAAGAAAAATAAAGAGACAAGAAGAAGGTAAGAGCCAAAAAGAGGGAAGAAGAAGAAGAGAAAGAGGGAGAGGGAGAGAGAGGATGAATGGTATAGGAAGTAGGAAGGGAGAAAAATAAATGTTGTTAGGATCTTGAGGGGTAAAATAGTCATCTTAAGGATAAAATTTTAAGTTATTAGTAAAGGTGGGGCGGGCGGGTCTTGTCTAGCACCCACCCTCTGCTCGCTTCACTTTAAAGAAATCTGCCCGCCCTGCTCATTACCTTGCAGGTCGGGCGAAAAAGCTCTAATACTTATAATTGATTTTTCGTACGGGACACCCCACCACATCCTCTTCTATTTTTATTTATGATTTATTTTAATGCATATTTGATTTAATTAAAACAAAAGTCTTGAAGCCAAATGTACTAGGGTTGTATAGGAATCGTCAAACTAGCCGAATATCGATCAGACCAATCGTCGGAGCACGGAACTGGCCGCAACCGTGGAGAACCAATCGGCGTGCAGCAGAAAATAGAAGAAAACATATATCAGCCGGTTCGGGGCTGGTTTTAACTTGGTTCAAACTGCTGAACCAGCCGATTAAAGAAATTATATATAATTTTTTATATATATTCTGTACTCAAAACGACACCGTTCTACTTAAGTTTAAGTGGAAAGACGTCATTTTAAGTGAAAAGACGTCATTTTAAGCCTGTAGTTGTGTTTTAAACACAACTAAAACAACGTTTTAAAAAAAAATTTAAATAGAACGATGCAATTTAATTTGAAACTAAACGGTATCGTTTCAAAATTAAATCGTCTTCTTCCTCTCTTCTTCTTCCCGGATTCACTTCTCATCCTCTCTCTCTCTCTCTCTCTCTCTCTCCCTCCCTGCAACACTCTCTCTCTCTACTCTCTCAAATGAAGCTCGCCGCTAAACTGCCAGAGAAACGTTGGAGTCGAGACGGCCGGTGTTTTTCCTCCTCATTGATTGGTTACGGTCGGTTGCTCCTCTCCCTTTTCTCTTATCGGTCGGCATTAGTTTTTTCCAAAAACCACTCCGAATGGGCGATTTTCACCCATAAAATGTACCACTCTACTTTTATATTTTAATCAAAATTGAAAATAGGAAAAAGAAAGAGGAAAAAATATAGTCAGACTTTAATTTGTGTCCCGAGCTTTGTGGGCGTTCTGATAAAGCCTAGGACAGTGCTACTCCCACAGAGAGAGTACTCCACCGAAACCACCACCGAATAGGCAAAAAGCTTTTTGTTTTTTTCTTTTTTTTTAAACACTTTTTTAAATTCATTAAATATTTTTTTAATAAAAATAAAAAATAGAAATTCATTTTAAAATAATTACTTAACAATTAAGTAAAAAAAATAAAATAAAAAAAATGCAATCGGTGGCTACCATCGGTGACCACCTTATGTGGAAGAAGCATTTCCCTAAAGCCTATATTGTCAACTAATTTGTTTGATTAGGTCATTAAAAATGATGCTGATATCATTTAATTTAATGATAACGATATAAATCAATCAACAACCACAATAGTAAGAAATAAATTGCAATAATAATATAAGAACCCTACCCCAAGTCCTTGTACTTGGACTTTTTTATTTGACATTATCACCAAAATATAGTTCTCAGATTTTTTCCTATATAAATATATAGTTTTTATCTCCCAGCTTACACTAATCCGAAGGATCAGTAGTACTTGACTGAACTTGCTCCGCATGCACATGGCAGGCCCCACGTGCAGGATCTCTGACTTCCTCGTGTGGAATAATGGTGCAAAATTGAAATCATCGTTACCTGTATAATTAAAGATTATAACATCATGACCAACCAAACCCAACCTTAAACAACTTCTAGTGGTACTTGAAAATCATCACTTTTATATATATATATATATATATGTGCAAAAAGTATTCAATAGCGCTATAAGATAAACGGATATTTGTGACTATTATTTTATAACAAAAAGTATTATTTGCGACGAAAACAAACTTATTTTAGTTAAAAATAATAATTTTGTTAGAAATAATTGATCGCAAATAAGCAGTTTTCTTGTATGCAACATCAGAAGTCACTTGACCGTTTCTGCATCATGATATGGTTTTTTTCTCTGCATTATAAATTTACTTGTACAGACGAACCCACGGTGGAAGATTGTAAAGATTATTAATTTATTTATGGTAGTTTTTGAAGTGAGAGTGGGGTCAAGGGTGAATTTACAACATTCAGGTGAGATGTCAGGAGTATTGGCCCATTCCATGTATCATATGCAGCACTATCCTAGCTGCCTGACAGCTGTTGGGGTGCAATGTTTCCGAATCATAACCCAATTTAATTAATCAGTCTCCAATATTTGTATATATATATAGATATATAATAGCTAGCAACCAAGCGCCCATGCCATTGATCTCTCTACCTTTCATATTTACTGTTTCCAGTTGTAGCTAGAAGTGTGGACAACTTGTGGCAAAAACAGTAGCAAAAAGAAGGCAAGCTAGCTGAAAACATTTATTTATGGCAGCAAAAGAGAACAGCAGCAGCAGCAGCACAAACCACCACGCCTGTGAACCCTGCAGATCGTTTGGCCAAAAGTGCAGCCATATTGTGAAGAAGCAGCGCGCAAAGTTCTACATCCTCCGCCGCTGTATAGCAATGCTTGTATGTTGGCGAGACCGTGGAGAGCATTGATCAGAGCTAGGCTGGGTAGCTGCTGCTGCTTGTTTATGTATTTGGTTTAGAAATATCTATAGATTATATTCACTTAGGATGTAATTATTAAAGAGTTCTTTATTTGGTATGTTATAAACTGTAGCCACTTTTTCTTTTTTCTTTTTTTAATTTATAAAAAACACTCTTTTAGACAGTTAGCTAAAATAATGTTCAGGAAATTATAATTTGCTTCTCAATGGCTTTTAGATCTGTCGAGAGTCGAGGTCTAGTTTTTTAGTTTTGTTTCCTGGGCTTTTATCCTCTGATCTTATCAGAAAACAAAGAAGATTTCTGCATATCAAGCTCTCAATAGTGCGAGTTCTTGGATTAAAAGTTTCCAAACTTCGTCATTGATTGTTTTAAGTACTGTTAGGCTTTTGAAAATGAGATTGTACGTAATTATGCACAGATCTTTATATATATATATATATATATATAATGATCATCTGTGGTTGGTATTGCAGCCTTCAGCTTGGTTTTCCCAACCAATTCTCCGATATTCCTAATAATCTGAAAACCAAAAAACAAACATTAATTCTCTTTTCCCCTCCTCGATGATCTATTTTTCAGAAGCCGGCCTTCTGCATGCTTAGATTCAGAAAGGAAATGCGTGCTAGCTGTTGTTCTTAATGCAAAAGAGAGCAGCTCAAACTAGTTTCAAAAACAGTGGAAAGCTCGATCATTTATTTTAATTCAAATTCTTCCCTTCGATCTCTCATTTTCCATATATTTCAATTTCTTCCTATTATTCCAATTAAATCTAGCGCAGCTAAGCATGACTAGGCAGCAGCCACGTACGTACAACCAAAATCATGAAATTATCACACTAATATTTCCACATCAAAAACCATGTAATTATATGTCAATTCAGACAGCCTAATCACTATGGCCCTAGCTAGCTATGCTAAGGGAACATCAGACAAGAGCAAGGCATCGATTTTGGTAATTATTTTATTTGGACCATCCTCTCTATGTTATATTTTTAGTTCTCTAGCTACTAGCTATAGCCTAGCTTTGTGTCCTCAATTCCCCACCATGCTTTTGTTTAAATGTTTCTTTATATGCAACAAAATTCGATGGTCTAGATCACATGAGATGGTTGACCTTACATCGATCTAATAATATTATTGCAATTGAGGGATCATATTGCGAAAATAAATAAATAATTCCCCGTTGTTTGTCGCTTTCATCCAAGGAAAGGAAAAATAGATGATCGATTCTCGATTCGAATATATATCATGTCAACACTAATTAATTACAAAAATAAATAAATCTCAAATAACTATGATCGATCATACTACATTAATTTTTGCACTCTCAAGTCTCAACGTCCGACCTTATGATTTGATGGAATTTGCCTCACAATATTCGAGAATCGAGTCCTTTTAATTAAAAGATAAAAAATACATTTTTTTACGAACTAAACCTCTCGATATTTCGGGAAATTGCAAAACATGTTAAATGATTACTTAAATTAAGGTACAATAGACAAAGGTCTGTAGCGTGATTGACATAACCCCCAACCTTTAAAATTGAAGTTTGGAGTTCGGAAACCCCCTCCCCCAATAATATATATATATATAAATTTAAGGTACAATGATTGAGCAAGAATATTTCTTAAAATATATGAATATCATATATATACAATACTTCTTATGTACCTATGATTCTCTACTAAATAGTCATTTTCTTTGTAAATACGTGATGATAATGAATAAGCGATATTGTATATAGTTTTAATCTCATCATAGAAGTGCATGCATGCTGTATATTTCTTGCTTCCATAAGATGTAGACAGGTCTAATTAACACAATTATATATATATAGTTTTTTTAGATGATCAAACATTTCAAACTTGTATTAAATGTATGTTACTAACTACACACATATATAATGTACATAGTAAAACTCATAGAGCCCAACAATTCATGATGCATTAAATAAAGGCACTGTTTCAAACATGACATCTCCTTTTCACCTGCACCACTATGTGTGTGTGTGGTGTGTGTATATATATATATATATATATGTATGTATGTATGTAATTTGAATCGATAAGAACCGTGAATCATTCTGCCAAAGACAAATTAGACAAATAGTAATACATGTGCATCTTCGCGTGACAGTCAATTAACAGTATCGCTGGGGCATGACATACATATATAGTCTCATTTTCAAAGAAGAGCAAGCTACGTTTGACTACAATGGGAAAGCAGCTTGGTAATAGAGGGGTAACGAAGGGATCAAGATAAGCCAGCTGCTTGTTTTCTGCACACGAAAAGACATGACTACGTACGTACTATTGCTTGGACTATTCTTAATTAGTTTTTTAGCTAGCGTTGCTTTCTCAACAGCTTCCTGCAAAACATGACACGCGCGTACGCCATATATAATAAAACCACATCCAAATATAGGTACTTCATTTCTCATCAATAGAAATTAATGAAATCATCTCTCGATCAAATTATAAATACAATAGTACTTGGATTAATCTCATATGTATGTACTACATTTATGGTATATGCATGTCTTACTAAGGTCAAGGTAGAAAATAATTAAAGAGAAGTCTTACGCTTAAACAAATTCTGCGGAAGTAATTTTACACGCTGATATGTTAGCTAGTTTTCTTTTCAGTTAAATTTTTTAGTACTGCGACATCCACAAATGAATTATATAACATAATCTCACAAACTGACTTGATTTTATCTTATTCTTTAGATATACTTTATAATAAAAGTAACTTTATATTCAGGCGAACCACATTAATTTACGTCAGTTAATGAAATTGCTTTTTATGTTGAATTCCTTTGTGGCTAGAGTACGTAGTATTTTTCTAAATTTTTTAGTTGAATAAAAACTTATCAAGTTAGTGTATAACATAATTATGTGTTGAAAAATATTTGTGTAGACGTAATAGTTCTCAAACCGACCTCTCAATCTCGTTATTGGTTAATTGTTTTTTTTTTTTTTCCTAGCTCTAGATAAAAAATGTACAAGACAGCAATTAAGCCTTGTTTGTTTTCAAAGCTAAAATTTAAAACTTTAAAAATTTTGAAAACCTCCCATCTCATCATTACAACTTTTCTATATCCCCATATAAAATAAAATAAACAATTCAACTTTTTCAAATTCCAAAACAAATATAATATTAAAAAATATATTCTAACAATACTTTATTCAATTTTTTAACTTTAATCTCAACTCATCTCATCTCACCTTATCTTAAAAAACAAACGAGCCTAAAAGTGGCCTCCTTACATAAACATGACAAGTAATTAATAGCATACATCTTTCTTTCTTTTACACTAGAGTTTTCTCACATTTTCACATCTATATATGATCTATAATAAATAATATGGTAGTATTTCTGACACAATGAACATATTCATACGTACAGTGAAAAATATGGTATGAACAGTTGGAATTTGGAAAGAAATGAAGGGGATGTGTATGGGAATGGGTGGAGATGTGCAGGGCCTACAAAAGTATGTTGTCAGCCGACAGCGAGAATCCTTTGGAGGAAAGCGAGATGGACATTATAATGCATGCATGGGGTACGACTCCCTGCCCCGCCCTGTATTCCCTCAGTGCCCCCTCGTGCGGCCCCCCTCTTTACGTGCCTCCGGTCCCACCCGGCCTTCAGTTTCTAACCCTTTTTGGAGATCAGTGTTTAATTTTACTGTGTACTATCCATGACTGATCTCAACCAATCCTACCTAGCCATAGTTACCTTAATCAATTGTGAGTAACGTAAAATACGTAAATATTATATAATCTTTTTTAAAAAGAGTAAAATATACTATAAAAAAATTAATTTTTTTTTATATAAATCTTGTATTTATTCAATTTTTTCAAAGTGATTATACAAGACGCTTATACACTCACGACTGCAATTATCATTTCTCGTCAATTATATGTTGCTTCCATACATGCATTGTCCAACGTTATTTGCAATTCAGTAGTACTCTTTTAGCTTTTCAGAAGATTTCTATTTTCCTTTTCCGTGTTTCTGCAGAAAAAGTTTTATGATTTCGTAACCTGCATGCAGTGTTCGTGCATGAGCGTTTTGTATTCTGCATGATCATGTACTGGTGCCTTGGAGAAGTGTATATATATGATCTCTTTTGATAGCTATATATCTTTTAGATAGCAACATCGACTTCATCCGATCCGAATAAAGCAACAACATGTTTGGTCGCAACATCCTAACAGCTTATAAATAGAGACCATTTTTGTCGATCCCTCCTCCATTTTATGTCTCAATAATGCCACATGATTTTATATATATCGTAACACAAGCATAACATGTTCGGATTTGCGTGCAAAAAGGCGGGCCGGGATTAATATTGGTTATAAGGCTTAGTCCCATGCATGCATATATAATATGCACGGTGGGTAGGGCGCATGGCAAGCATCATTACGAGATCGATCAGTTTAATTGGTGATGATCATGAGGGCATGCGCGCAAGGGAGAAAAGTACTGCCAATGACTTTGTAGAAATTTTCATGGTTAAAATTGCCGTACGTGAAATGCTAAAAGTTGAAAGAAAAAGGATTTTTTTTTTTTGTTTTTTGGTGAAAAAGATCATTAGCGTGCAATAGAGGTCAACTGAGGTCCCGTTTAGATACAGAAACGGTTTCATCTCATCTCATCTTATCTCATCTCATCATTACAATTTTTTCGAATTCTCACATAAAATAAAATAAACATAAATTCAACATTTTCAAATTTCAAAAAAATAATAATATTAAAAAATAATATTCTAACAAGATTTTATTTAATTTTCAACTTTTACTTTAAAATCATCTCATTTCATTTTACTGTATATACAAACGGGACCATTCTTCAATTTCAACTTTAAGGCTGCATGCACTGCTCGCGCCAGAATTGTTTTCTATCACTTCTAGCTAGCTTGACAATTAATGTTACGAGAGATGGTATTTGTAGTATGTACTCATTCTAAAGTCAAAGATCATAGATGTCCCCCCCGACCAAAGATTTTGGTACCGTTTTATGAGCCATGAAATTATGAAATCTGCTTGATCCAGCTAAAAAAAGTGGACAAAATTCATGTGAATCTATTACTATATATGTCAGTAGTTTCAAGGTAAAAAAAAAAAAAAGCACATTCACATGCCGTTTTGGTCATGGCTTTAAGGGCTCGTTTTCCAAAACTTTTTTTGTAAGACTTTCCTTTTCAATTTGAAGTTATTAACAGCGTTTGCTCTATACATATATAATTTTCAGGATCATAAAACATGAGATCAAGGAAGTTTATTTTTAAAAAAATATATATTATTTTTTATTTAAAAAAAAAAAAAAGAAGATATTTCACAATATTTTAAGGGGGACAGCACTTTAAAGAGGAAGGAAAAAGTGCTTAATTTAGAGATCAGACAAAGGCGGATTCAACTTGCAGCTGACACGGTCAATAAAATGTGATGAGGGCTAGGGAAGTATAGCTAGTCATGTGAATGTGCATTTCTGAGTTCTGACACCGTTGAAATTACAAAGATGTTACCACGTGCATTCTGACACGTTTGAAACATATAGAGATATTACCGCAGAGATAATCAGTAATGACGAGGATCTAAATAAATAAAATGTTACGCACGTGTGGGTGCCACTCAAGTACAGCAGAGAAGAGAAGGAGATATGTCATGTTAAAAAAATAATTGAGAAAGAAATTATATAAAAATAAATTAACAAATTTATGAAATTTTATATGATTTATTATATTTATTTTATATTAAAATAATTTTATCAGTTTATAAATTTATTTTTATATAATCTTTTTATAATTAAAATCTTTTTCATTAAAAATTATTCTAATCATAATAAATAAATAAATTATATATATAAATAATTCTAGAAACGTAATTCTTTTATAACAACATGCAAACAAAGCCTTCGGACCAATTCCACCAATCCCCATAACTCTCTCTCTCTCTCTCCAGGTTATCCCTTACCATCAGTTGTCAGCTGCCCATAATTCAGATTTTATTGATAAATAGTAATAATGCTATAATAATGGATGATCTGTTGTGACAATGGATGTCTGAACCTGAGATGGATGTATACATATAAGATCAAATATATTGTTCCCTTCTCTGGGTTTTTTTGGCTGGTTATTTATTTATTTTTTGGGTAAGGGCCGAGAAGGAGCAGTTTAGAGTACTGAGAGCTTAGCCATATATGTGTATAATATATATAATATATATTTATGTTAGTATTAGGTAAAATTTAGTGAGTTAGGCATAAAACATATGCATTTTATTTATAGTTGTAAATAAATCAATCTGTTTGATAGCCCGCTCAGTACTCGTCTGATTAAACTCGAATCAAACTTGACTTGTTAAAAAATAACTCACCTGTGAAAGTAGATACCCGCTCAATTAGTAGATGACTCATACACAACAAAACTCGACTCGACTAGACTAAGTCTCGTTAAGGTCCGCTCGTTTATGCTCGAGTCGACTCGTTAGCTCGACTCGATTAAAATTCATTCATATATTTATAAATATATATTTACACATATGTATATATACATATAGATATATATGTATTAACTAATAATATAAGCAAAGTACTTTTATAATTAAATATATAATATGTAACCTAATTATTTATGTCTATATATCGATAAATATATATATAGTTTATAGTTATATTTTATAATTTATATAGTAATTAGTCGATAAGATTTAATAATTTCATAAACTAGTATGTGGGAACCATATATAAAATAGATATATGCTATCATATTATGTATATGTATTAATAATATATGTATACATATAATATATTGTTATTATGGATAAATATCAACTAGTTAGATATTAATTATTTATAAATTTTTAAAATCTTATAATTCAATAGAGGTTCTACTTGTTAGTTGTACAAATTCAATATTAGATTTTTTATTTTTTTATTTATCTAATTTATTAATTATTAAATATTTTTCAAAAAAATAAAAAATTCAAGCTCGAGCTCGAATTGAGAGTTTAGCTTACTGAGTCAAGTTTAAACAAAAAATAAATAAAAATCTCGAGCTCGAACTCAAGTATTGAGTCGAGCCGAGCTTGGCAAACTAAAAATTGGCTCGGCTCGGCTCGATTATAGCCCGAATTGTATTATGCATAGTAATATAATTTTGGTTATGAGTTACAGTGTTTCAATAAACTTGTTTATCCACAGTAAGTTAGCCATCTCTTTGTTTATATTATTTTCTCTCTCCAAAATCCATCACCCATATTTAGCTACAATAATTCCATATGGTTCAACAGATTTTATCTCAAATGTAGCAAAGTCATCATATTATTTTATTATTTAACCCTAGCTGAACACTACAACAAAACCATTTCCCTTAGTTTATTTCCCTTTCTTATTCTTATTTGACCTAGCGATGTCATTTTAATATTTCATTCTTATTCTTATGATTGTTGGATTGATAAAAAGTTGACCAAAAAAAAAATGAAAGATAGATGAAAAATGTAAATATTCAGTTGGATGCAAAAAAAGTTGGTAAGTTAAGACATTTAGGTGAAAACTTTTTTTTTTTTTTCTAAGCAAGCTTTCCTATATTAATAATAATAATAAAGAAAACTACAGAGTTTAGGATGGATCTTTTCCACTATCAAGAAATAACAGACATTTAGATAAAAGGTCAGTGGATATGCGACCAAAAACAAGGTTGGTAGCTGCCCATTACGGCACAGAGTGCGCACATTGATTTGTATATCGATGAATTTTGATAAAATTTCAAAGTCTGTGAGAGGCAGATATATGCTTGATGTCTTCAATAATGGGTTCAACGTGCCAGTGTGCAGGTTCTTTGTTGATTATGGCTTCAATTACCAGCTGTAAATCCCCTTCCAAAATTGCTCTTTCTTGTTGCCTTCGGGAGGCTATTTTTGTGACTAGAAAAGCTGCTTTGGTTTTAGCTACCAAGGGATTGGAGGTGAGAAGCTTTTTTGTTTGAATTTTCAAAATTTTCCCATTCTGATCTCTGCATACTGTTGAAGCAACTGAGAAGTAGTCTCTGACTGCTGCATCAAATGAGAAACTTTGAAAATTATCAGGAGGATTTTTCCAACTATTTGCTTGCCTTTGTTTTTTTGTCTTCCATGCTTCCTTGTACTCCTGAAAAATTTTGTGTAGTTGGGCTTTTGCTAGTTCAAGAGAAAGTGATGTATGATGATGGATGATTTCACTTATTTGCTTCTAAATGAAATCTAATATTATCACTACAAGTAATTGAAAGTGATGTGCTTCTTCCTCTCACAATCTCAAAATTTTCGGAGAAATGATCATCTTTATCCAGTCATTTATAGTCTAAATTGGTAGAGTTTCCAACTTTAGCGGCCATGAGCTTTGATACCATAGGATTATGACAATTGTGCATTTTATAAAGAGATTGATTAGTATTTCTTCTTCTTGATTGCAAAGAGGACATTATTCAGATGAGGCTTCTCGGATAATTTCTTTAATTCTTGATTTGGTGGGCAATATATTCCGTTGAAGTTTCCCAAGCAAAAGCTTATGTTGATCATGTTGTTTTAGTTTCCATATGCTTTTGTATATGTTCAAAGCATCAGGATTTTGATCTGTCTCCTGATTAGTAATTATCATTTGATAAGCTGTCTTAACAAAGAATTCACCTGAGTTGCTTGGTATCCATATTGTTTTGTCTTGATCCTAATAGAAGGAAGACAGAGGTATCTTCTGTATTTCGGTTATGCTTTCCTCATCAAGCAGCTCTTGCATTTTCTGTATATTCCATGACCTGGGTTCATCATTAAAGAGATCTGAAACTTTTAGATTCGGATGTACTTTTTTCATTTCTTGTAATGACTCAAGCTTGAAATTGCTCACAGTTGGAATTCATAGTTGTGACCATATATTAATCGAGTTTCCATTACTAATCTGGTAGAACCTTCCTTTTTTCAAGGTATCTCTTGTTTGCAATATTCATTTTCATAGATTTGAGTCTATCTGTTTTGGATTTGTTTGCCAGAAGTCAATATTATTGAAATATTTTGCTGATAGAATTGCATGCTAGAGTTTATCTTGTCCTTTGCTCATTTTCCATCCCTTTTTTGCTCGCATCGCTTGGTTCATATTTGCCATTTGTCTAATTCCCAGACCTCCAAAAGCTTTTGGCTGGCATTTGGATTTTCAAGATTTTAGAGTTAAATTGTGTTGTTTATCCTTTGGGAAGTCCCACAAAAAATTTTTGAAGCTTGTATCTAGTGTCTTGCATACTGATTTGAAAATTTTATGTGAAACTATGAAATATGTTGGAATAGTGCTTGCAACTGTTCTTACTGGCGTTGTCCTTCTTGCTTGAGAGAGCAGCTTAGTTTCCTTCATTCCAGTTTCTTATTCATCTTACTTAGCATCTCTTTATACTGAAAGAAGTTGGGAGTCCCAAATATTTCATTTTTGCCGAAGATGCTTTGTATGGTAGCCATTGTTTGAACGTTGTTTTGACTTCTTGACTTGTGTTTGTTGTGACGAAAATGGAGGATTTTTGCATGTTAACTTTTTGGCCTGACCACTGCTGGTATTTGTCAAGACTTTCTGATATGGACTGTGCATTTCTCTCTGTTGTTTTTACAAAAATAATCATGTCATTTGCAAAAAGAAGATGGCAAACTAGAGGACTATTCCTACTGATTTGGACTCCTTCCATTGCACCTTGTGCTTATGCTTTTAATAGAATATGTGATAAAGCTTCCGTTATCAGTATGAATAAAAAATGTGATATTGGATCACATTGTCTTAATCCTTGTTGTGCATTGAAAAACCCCTTGGGAGAGCCTTTATTAATATAGAGAAAATTGCTATGGTGACGCATTCTTTTACCAGGTTAATCCAGGCTACATCGTATCCCAATTACTTCATTACCATAAAAAGAAAATTTCACTCTATTTGATCGAAAGCCTTTTCCATATCTAGCTTTATGGTTATTAGTCCTTTTTTTCCCATCTTTTTCTTGAGGTGATGAAAGAGCTCGTGAGCAATTATTGTATTTTCTTTTACGAAGCGCACAAGAACAAAAGCTATTTGTAATGGAGAAATAATGTTGCACAAGGTGGCTTTGAAACGATTGGCCATGATTTTGGTAAGATTTTATATATGATATTTGTGAGGTTAATGGAACGGTATTGGCTCGGATTGTTAGGGCTTTGAATTTTTGGGATGAGTGCAATATTTGTGTGATTTATCTATCTCAACAATTTTTCATTCCTGAAGAAAGTATGCACTGTACTAATGACATCTTTTCTGATGATATGCCAATAGAGTCTAAAAAATAAAGCTATCATCCCATCTGGACCTGGTGCTTATGATTTGGAATCTGCTTCAATGCCCTAAATATTTATTCCTCAGTTAGTATCATCAGAAGTACTTCATTTTTTCGATCTATTATTTGCTTCTCAAATAAATTGTCTAAATTGTTTGGAAAGCTTGGATTTGAGGAAGAATATAATAATCTAAAATGAGCTAAAAAAGCATGTTCAGTTGTATTGCAATCCGTAGACCAATTACCTGGACTTA
Source organism: Pterocarya stenoptera (assembly GCA_003123785.1). NCBI lineage: Eukaryota > Viridiplantae > Streptophyta > Magnoliopsida > Fagales > Juglandaceae > Pterocarya > Pterocarya stenoptera. The sequence continues at coordinate 39,048 of QEOT01009513.1, forward strand.
GCTTGATAGAATCTATGGAGTTTCTTATTCTTCTTCTGATTGTTGTTGATAGATGAAAAAAATCTTGTATTTAGATCTGTTGATGTGTGCCATGAAATTCTTGTCTTTTGTTTCCAGAGTGTCTCTTCATTTTCCCTTTGTTGGTGGAGGTTTTGCTGCATTTGTTTCTCTCTCTCTCTCTTGATTGTATCTATCTGCGGAATTACTTTGAATTTTCAGTAATTCTTCTTCCAACCTTTGAATATTGCTTTGTGTTTTGCCAAAGTGTGTCTTATTCCAAAGCTTAAGGGCATCCTTTGTTACTCTGATTCTTTTGCAAAGAATATATGCCGGATTGCTTTGGAAATAACTATTCCAAGCCTCTCTGATAATATTTTGGCTGAGTGGTTCATGAACCCAAAAGGCCTCAAATTTAAAAGATGATAATTTACGGGCATTTGTGACTGTGTGTAGTAAGAGTGAGTGGTGATCCGACGCTAAATAGGTCAGATGTTGCAGCACGGCATCCGGGAAAGTAATCTCCATTTTTGATTGGTTATTACTCTGTCTAGTCTTTCTCTGATTAAAGCAAGCCCATGTCTATTGTTAGATCAAGTGAATTGAGGTCCCGTGAAACCTATATCAATGAGCCCATGTCTATTCATTAATGCATTCAGTCTTTTTCCTTGATTGTTGGAGATTGGGCGTCCACCATATTTCTCATCCTGATCAGTTATGTCATTAAAATCTCCTATACATATCCAAAGTCCTTTGAAAGATTGATGCACTAAGTCCAGGTGACTCCAAAAGTTAGTTTTTTTTATTCCAATGTGCTGGTGCATACACAAAAGTAATAAGCCAAGGATGATGAGAGGGACCCAAATACACCAAAGTAGAAATAGCATTCATATTTTCATTAATTGATTCGATTTCTACACCCGGTCGCCACATTAGTAATAGATCCCCTTTTTTACAAGATACTGAAAAGTACACAAAATGTAGGAAATCTAAACTATGTACAATAGATAGGGTGCAGTCTTCCGTCACCAAGGTTTTAGAAAAAAACCCTATATCTGGGTTATATTTTCTAATATTAGCCCTTAAGGATCAAATTTCCTTGGATCGAGTTAAGTCCTTGCAATTCCAAGCAATTATCTTCATTTTGATGGGGGAGGTATCTTGAAGCTGGCCTTATTAGCTTGTTTGGATTTTCTGGGAATGGACAGTCTTGTGTAAGGAGTCACACGGGCCTTTCCTTTGAATTTCATTTTCTCCAAATGGTCTAACTTCATTTTCAGCAAGAGTGTGTGCCAGAGTTACGTCTTCCATGATTGGTCGTTCTCTTATACTGGAATATCCTTCTGTTTCTCAATATTTACTGTAGCTTAAGCGTGCTTCTTACAGGGTTGAGAGTTTTCATCTTGGAATGGTTCATGAAGTCTTTTTTTTGGTGATTTTTCTTCTCTAAATATTTCTCTGTGAGTTGAGCTATATCTTTTTCAGTTTGATAGCTCAGAGTCTCAGATGGTTGAGCAATTACATTCTCAGATGGGTGAGCAATTATAGTTTCAGGCAGAACTAATGAGAGTATTATCTGACTATAGACATACTGCAAACTGATTTGAGTAGGATTTAACATTGCTAGACTCAGTTGTGGGAGTCGAAGCTTCAGGGAGATGAATAGTGCATGGGAGATGAGTTTGCATGGTGGATGCAAATTCACTGATAATACTATGATTGGCATTTCCTTTTTGATGGGCTTGATTTTCAGGGTTGGGAGAGGAAAATGTAAAGTTTGGTGGGTTGAAATTTACTAAAGGAGCAGCCAGGTTTTGTGGTTTTGAGAAGTGAGGCCCGATGTCAATTTCCTAAAGTTTAAGAGCTGGGGTGGTTGGGCTTTGCTGTGGGGTTACGAATGGGCTAAAAGAAGTTTGGGCCCAGTGTTTTTCATTAAAAATATCCAACGGCCTCATTGAGTTTATAGAATTAGTGTCTGAAAGGGTCTGACCTTTTTGTGCTGAGAGTTGACCCGTTGCTGCAGGTCCTTGTCTTTCCCTCTGCTCTTGATAGCCTTTCATCACCATGTAGATCTGTCTCCACTGTGCCTTCTATGGGGTATATTGCTTTGATGCCGCATATTTCCTTAATGTGAAAGAAACTTCATTTTGGAGTAAATGTAGCTGCTTTCTCAAGGATCTTGCTTCTAGGTGCAGTAGTCAAATTGAAAGAGTTACTCCATTCTCTTTGTTGCGAAGGGTCTACAAAGTAGTTGGACTGCACAGTGGTGTTAATTAATTTGGTAGGTGGGATGATTAAAGAAGGTGGTGTACTGTAATTGAATAGTGGGATCAATCGGTTAAGCTAGATTTTCTAGGGTTGAGTTTGCATCATTGCTCTTAATCAACGATAATGGAGGGAAGAATTTAGTGTAATTCCTTCGTTGGGGCCTCAAATTCTCCGTTGTTGCCACATATGTCTTCACTAGGATTGGAGAAATGTAACTTGTAGCTCATTTTCCTTATTGCATCATATATTAAAATTTCCTTACCTTTCAAAAATTGTTTATCTGGTTGAGTTGTCTTGATGGGTTTTGGAAAATAGTTTCTTGCATGCTCAGGCCTGTTAGGTGTTTGCAAAAAATTCCTGAACAGGTGCTGGATTGATGTACTCTGATCTCAGCCAAGGTCCATAGACCAGCTTGGTAGATGATTTGATATGAACCCACAAGAAAGGAATCTCTTGAACCCACAATCAATTTGAAAAATCACCAAAGGAAGCCAAATCAAATAAATGGATGGAGAATCTAGACCCAATAAGAACTTGTTTTAATAACCTAGATTATATTAAAATCTAAACCTGTTGAAAAACCCGTCTCAAGAACCCAAATTATAAGGAGGAACGCCACAAAGGTTATGATTTACCTTTGATAAGTTCAAAAGTTCAATCAAGAACAAGAGGAGTAAACTCAACTCACAATGAAAATTTAATATTTTCTAATCTTCAAAAGAGGATACAAAGAGTATTTAAACCAAAACCCTATTCAAACCCTAGCCAAAATAAAACCCTTGCTCTCAAAACTGCCCCTGCATGAACAGTGCCGCTACAGTGATTCGGCTGCATGAACAGTGTCGCTACAATAACTTTTCTAAACCCTAGTTCCTAAAAAGTAACATTTCCAAATAAGCCCTTGCCAAAATACAAGGCCTTTCCAAAAACCCTAATTCATAAGAAATAAGACATGTGGGCCAAACATCCTAAAACCCAATTATTCTAAACAAATAAAATAATTCATTTAAATGATTTAAACAATTTGAAATCCTTTAAATGCCCAACACCTTTAAGTCATGTTATTGCCATCTTCCATAGCTTATATCAAATGAATCAAAATTGGATCTCCATCCTTCAAGTCCATTTTGAATGTTGAGCTCTTGTTTGATTCGTCCCAAGTGGATTGCATCAATCCTTGTATTGTTTTCTTGATGTTCTTAGCTATTGATTTTGTAATTGGCCCATATTGAACTTCCAAAAGATCTTTAAACTAGATCCATCTTGAGTCCCATCATGACTGCTCATGATGGTTACAAAAGATTTGTGAATGGCCCAGGCGCCTACATGCATAACAGAAATCAAATAGGCATTCATATTTCAGAGCAATCCATATTTCTTTGTTTCCCCTTTTGGGCATCATAAAGCCTTGTTTTAGAGGTTGAGTAATGTCAAGTTCTACCCTTATTCTAATATATTTGTGCCAAGCCACTCCAAATATTGGGTCTTCTTCAACCATAACTAGATTTCCTATGGCTTTCCCTACATTTGTTGCATTTCGGACTGTCATATGGTCTAGAGGGAAGCCATGAATCTGTATGGTGAAAGAGGAGTGCTGGAAACTTATTTCCTCTAGAGTAGATCCTGGGGGCCATGGTTTCAAGATCAGAAGATAACCTTTAAAGTTCCAAGGTGCTTGATGAAGTCCCCTGAGTTTGTCTTGATGAGACTGAAAAGTGAAGAGGAACTTGTTTGCTTCCAGCTCTTCTATCCTGAAGTGTTGAGTAAAGCTCCATGCCGCTCAAATACTAGAATGAATGGCTTGTTTGCTTATGGTTCGGTCAGCTGTCAGTTTTCCTACTAAGATTAAATCTGATAATTTACTTGCTATCTCTGGTGCAGGTTCGAGATCGACGTCATGCCATGTTAGAGCTTCCGTTTGAGTGATTAGAGTTTCCATGTCCATTCTTATGGAATCAGCAAACTATTTCCAATTTTGAGAGATTTTCTTTAGAGAGTCGTTTTTGTTGGGATAGTGATGAAGGTGGAAGATCAAAGAAAACTATTTGAAGCATGGAGAGACGGGATGAGAGACTGTGGAAACTATCCTATCATTTAGGTGAAAGCTTAAATGAGTGCAATCATAGAGTTTTAGATATTAGTGTTAGATTCAGAAAAGAATATCATTAAAAATATAAGTAAAAATAATAATTTTGTTAGAATGCACGAAAAAACCGTTATGTTATTAAATATAAAAATATATACTAGAAAGTTATTCCTTATAAAAATTATAATAATTAAAATTAAGATATTTTTTTATTAAAAAATATAATATAACTAGTAAATGTGCAAAATATGGTGAAAAGAAATTGAATAAACGAATAATACTATGAAAGTAAAAAATAATTAATATTTTATTATATACTAGTACGAATGAAACGTCCAAGGGACGTTTGCCCAGTGGAGAGAAAATATATATGTTAATTTGACCCGATTTGGAATGCCTCAAATATAGGGCTCTACATAGTTAGTATTAATCAAGACCAAGCGTAGGAAATTGATCACTTTATTTATTGCTAGCAGAGAGAGATCAGAGAGGTAAAAAAAAAAAATCCTCCCATCAGTCGATATCTCCTTAATTCCCTTCTAACTCTCTCATTTTCCTTCCACTCATTTCTCACTTTCTCTCTCTCTCTCTCTCCTCTTCTTCTGTCTAACCATTAAGGACTGATTAAGGGTTGGTTTGAAGGGTGAGATAAGAATTTTTAGTTATAAATGAAAGTTTAAAAAATTATTTTTTAATATTATTATTGTTTTGAGATTTAAAAAAGTTGAATTGGAATTTGAAAAAATTGAATTGTTTATTATATTTTATATGGAAATTTTTTAATATTATCTTTTGAATGTAACTATTAGGTCTGGAAAAAATATGGAAAAAACCATAAAAAATATAATTGAGAAGAACAAATAAGTTATTAACTATGTAATTTTTTTTTTACATCTAACTGCTGTGAGCAAATTATGTAATAAAAAAAAATATAACTCAGAAGAAAGAAAGGAAAATAAGAAATCGTACCAGACATGCAAACCGCGAGATGCACAAAACCAAGTTTTCGGAAATTGAAAGATGTTTTGATTTTGATAAATAGATAAATCCGTGTGTTCAAGAAGACCAAAATAAATATATAAAACGGCCAGATTAGCATTGCAAGGAAAAAGACTAAAAAATAACTTGGCGAACAAATGAAGAAGCGCACAAAATAGGAAAATTGGAAATAAACGGAATGATAAAAATGTAAAAACAGTAATAAAAGAAGATAATTGAGGGATAGAGGGATAAAGAACAAAAAAGTTGTCGGCAGGAAGAAGCAAAAAAGGTGGAAGGGAAAAAGAGAAAAACAAAAGCTGCAGTTCTTCTCACACTGCTACAGTAAAAAGATCAAATTATTCTCAAATAAACGGACACAAAATAAAAGGACAAGAAAGACAAAATACCAAACTAACAGAAAAATTGCACGGAAGACGAAAAACTACTGTTCATACACTATCCGCACTTATTATATATATATACTTGACTAAAAAATAGATTGTAATAGATTGAAATGTAATAGATTGTAATATTTGAAAATTTTATATATATG
>QEOT01009513.1:46697-57828 GCA_003123785.1 Pterocarya stenoptera
AAAATTAAAGAAAATAAAATGTTGCACAACATTAAAGTTTAATTTTCAAGATTTTAGTTTTTTATTAAAATTTTATGAAGACTTGGTATCAATTTGAAAAAAAAATATTATAATCCAATTGTAAAGTTTAAATCAATTTGTAACAGTACTCATTTTTCACATCTAAAGCCTAAGAGATAGGTTTCGATACGTACAAAAAAATTTATTTTTTTGACTTTTTATTCAATTTTTTATACGCTTAAATATTAAAAAAAATTCACAATATCATTAAAAATACTTTTTTTATAATAATGAGATGAAATGAGATGGATTAATATTGATTGTATAAAGTCAAAGGGCAAAATAGGAAAAAATTTATTGAACAGTGTTATACCCACAGCTGGTGGCTTTGAGTCGCTCGCGGCGGCTACCGACGGCAGGAGAGAGGCTGAGATTGGAAGAGGAGGGGCGCCAAACGGAGGCGAAGAGAATGAGCCGGGTGGTGTTGGCCACACCGGCGTGTGGCGGCGCACTGGAGGTGACGAAGAAAACGACGGCCGCGGCTTGGATTCCATTGTGGCGGTTAACGGAGGCACGATAGGGTTTCAGATTTGAAGGAGAGGAACGCCGGTCGGAGACGAAGAGAATGGACGGGGCTGTGTCGGCCACGGCAGCAGATTGAGAAATGGACAGGGGAGGGGGAGGAAGGGCTCGCGCGCGGGAAAAAGCAGGGGCAAAACGGGAAAAACGTTAGGGGTAGAACCGAAATATTGGAATACAAGCAGGGGCAAAATGGGAAAAAAATATATTAGACGAAAATACTATTCCTAAGCTATTCGCACTTTATATATAAGTAGATACAGTTTAGATGAATAATTTAATCTAAAATTAGGTTTTAAATGAAATAAATAAACAACAATATATATATATATATTTATATACTTTTCAAATTTTGGCTACTGGAATAGCTAAACTGATTAATCAATTATATATAAAGGGGCCGGCCGGCAATGGGACCCGGAATAGGTAGGTTGAGGTGATGCATGGGGCGCAGGGTATGCCCTCCAGACACGCATTATTGACATGGAATATGATATGCTTCACAATATTATTGTCACGATGCTATACGATATGATTTGATATATTTTGTTCCATTATGTACATATATACATATATATATATATGTATATGTATGTATGTATGTATGTGGTACCTTTAATGCATTAGATGATTGCCAACTAACCAAGACTTTGTCACTATAAGTACAATATAAATAGAGTAACGTTAGGTATAAGTCTCAAATAGAAAAGTTTCATATAAATTGTTTTATAAAAAATTAGGTTCCACTAATAAATTTTTTTTTTTTTTTACTTTTTTTTAATGTGGAGTCTATTTTTTTTACAAGAGCTTGTATGAAGTTTGTCTATTTAGAATTTATACAAATCATTTTTCATATAAATCAAGCCGTGTTTTGTTCGTTTCTTTTATTTAGAAAAAAGAAAAAGAAGCTATTAATTAACTGTAGAACTCACATTTGTAATATCAAAATCAAGAAAACAGTTGAAAACCAAAACAAAGATTAATTCATGCATAGTCAAAAAAAAAAAAAGATTCATGCATATTAGTTTTGGATGCAATTTTTGAATTTTTGGAGTCTGTAAAGTTATTTACCGACGTACGTGGGGACTGAGTGTCATGTGGTAGTACTAGCAACTCATTGTAAAATCTTATAACCATATATTTAAACTGCAATTTCCAAGTACTAATTATTAATTAGCACTTCCTTTGATGGACTTTCAAGGGGTTCTGGACCTGATCATGATGACTAGCCAGCTTGAAATCCACAAGCATGCATGCATGCATCATGAGGTGGTAAGATGCAGAACATGGAAATTAGATCATGACATGAATTGAAGATAATAGCGCATATATATATATATATATATANTCACTGTTCAAAGAAATTGGAATTTTCCATTTCAACCTTTTTAATATAAATAAAAACGAAAAAAAAGAAATTAAAACCTACAAACAAAATCACCTTCTTTGTATTCTTTTAATAAGTTAATTGGAAGTAGGCCTAAGCGGCATGCCCTCATAATCCCGCTCGCCTTCCCAATTAGCCAGGCTCGTAGGGGTAACAGTTGAAAAATTTGCCCGTTACACCCAGTCGGGCTTGTGGGGTTCAATTTAAATTTAATAAAAGTAAGTGGGGGCGGATTAGGGTTTAGCCCGCCCCGTATTCTATGCCTTTACCCCCTTATTACATGTGCACGCGTGCACACACTTAAAAAACAACCCTAAATGTCTTTTTCTTCTTCTTCTTCCGCCCTCCATCTGTCCTTCAAGATTCACCCATTTGTCTCTACTTCTTCTTTGTTCCTTCTTTATCTTCTTATGCTTCTAGGTTTGGTTCGATTGGCTAGGTTTGGTTTTGTTTTACTTGGTTGTTTGGTTGGATTCTGGTTTGTTGGTTGATTCAGTTTTTAATCAAGTTTAGGAGCATCCGAGCCACAAATTTGGTGGTTTCCGCTCATGAGCCGTGGCTCTCCATGCCACAGACATGGTGTTTCCCACCAGATGTGGAATAATAGTGGTGCATAAGGGTGGGAATATGGACGATGGTCTATGTGACGCCCCTAGATCCCGCTTGGGATCAGACAGACATCCGAAGCGTTGGGACATGTAACACAAGGTTACCTACCCCCGTTCATGACATATAAGATGTAATGTTCCTAACATGCATCTAGCATTATGCAATATTCGCAACGGATAATTTTTTTTTTCTTGAGCAATACTATGCACCAAATTTATATTATTCTAAATAGTTAAAACGTAATCCATGCATACTTAATAAAATAAACATCCACGATTACAGTACGGTACTCAGAAGAATGTAATCTCAAAACAACGGACACCTGACTCCATAATTACATTGCCAAAATACACTAATGAGCTAGTTCGTTGAGTAACTCGTGCAACTTGACTAACAAAGCCAGAATACTATCTAAAGACCTAACTATAGATGATGCAAACTTCGCGTTGTGTTTAATCAACCTCCTCCAGTCTGTCAATGTCTGCTCCCTGCTCTGATCCTGACACATCGCCTACCATTCGGGGAGAATGGTAGTTGGGACTACCACGGTGAAATTTGATTACAAATCTCAACAAGTTAACAGGAAACTTCCTCACAAGTTAAAGATGCATGCATGGTAGTAAAATCATCAATGCATAATCAAAATCAATAATAACATAGCATAACTTGTCATAATATGGTATGAAATAATAAGCATAACGTGACTTAACAGAACATGACATGAGCTGACATAACTTGAACTGAAACTTAGCTTGATATAACATAGCATGTACGTAAACTTAAAACACAACATGGACTAGCAACATAGCATGAACGTGAACCTGAAACATAACATGGACTTGAAACATAGTATGAACGTGAACATACATAATTTGAACATGAACTTGAAAATAACATGAACCTGAGCATAACATAACATAAACGTGAACTTGAAACATGACGTGAACGTGAACATGACATAACATGAACGTAACATGAACGTGAACATAACTTGACATGAACGTGAACATAACTTGACATGAACGTAAACTTGAAACATAACATGGACTTGAAACATAGCATGAATGTGACATAAACTTGAAACTTGACATGAACGTGTGTCCCTGTCGATTACCGCATCACAACACAGGTATCTATACTAGTTGTGAGTGCGTTAATACGTACTCCATAGTTGTTGTGCCCCACATATTCTATGTGTCACAATTGCTGTGTTTCAAGTAGTGTATGCTCCACAGTTGTTGTGGCCCTATACTTCATGCTTCACAGTTGTTGTAGCCCCATGAATTGTTTGTGTCACACTTGCTGTAAACATATGTAAAATAAAGTATGGCTTCATCGACGTTAGTGTCTAGCACGCTCCGGTGATCAGCTAGTTAAGCCTCATTCGCAACCTGTTGACTGTACTTCGTCAACCCAGAAAATTTCACACCTATTTAAACACTCCAGCGTGAACAAAAGAGCTCCACTAGGATATTACCTCAACCTAGCGCTTAGGGTCATGATTGACATAAATAACTTAACAAGACTGACGAGATAGGGTGACATGAATACGAAAAGACAGAAGTCCTGACGTAGCATAACGTGACATGAACATAAGATGACTGACATGACATACTTTGGGACATGAGTGTAATAGACAACATTTCATAACATAACATACTTGTAACAGATAATATTTTGTAACATGGTATAACATGTGACAGTAAATATTACGTGATATGACACACATGTAACAGATGGCATACATAATGTGACATACTTGCAACAGATAGTAACATATGACAGAATATATTATATAACAGATAAGTATTTCTTGATAAAATAATTCGTGTAACAGATAAACATGTAATGACATGGCATGGCATGGCATATATAACAACATAAAAACATAAACTGTAGTTTCCTTACCCATCACACATACACAATAAACTGATAGTAAGTTAAGAGCTAACTTATCTCGATCGTCGCATTCTATGAGAATAAAGCGTGAAACACGAGAAACTGTAAGAGGGTATTCTAAAAGTTAGAAATTTAATTACTAACAATTAGAAATATGAAAAGAGATCATTTATAGTAAAATTATTATTTTACCCTCTACATGTGAAAAAATGATTATTTTACCCTTAACTTAAGGATTTCACATCCTAATAAAAAATAACCAAAATTTATATTCCTCATGTAAATTTTTTCCTAAACTCAAATATAACTCAGAAAAATTTAAAACCATACACAACTATTAAAACTCTATAGGTCCAAAACTTACATAGGCTATATTTCCCTTGATTTGTTACAATTTCTTCAAATTTTAAAAACTCATGATCAAACCAAATTTTTGCAACAATTATCTTTCCATCCTAAGTTTAAAACACACTTAAAATATCCATTAAGAAAAAGCTAATCATCAACACCAAACTTTTTGTAAAAAGATCCAAACTTTTTAACAAAAGTAAACCCTTAAATCACTAATTTTAACCTTAATAAAAACATCTCCAAGAATTTCAAAAAAACCAAATCTTACTTCTAACATATTCACAACATCATCCTAAGATAAACCATACTTTAAATCATTAAACAAAAGTCATCAAAAATCACAAAACAACACTTGAAATTTTTGGTTTTACACTTAGTCCAAAAACAGAAACTTTTCTCTAAACTAGCTTCAATAGATCTTTTGATCCAGGGCTTAAAGATATGTGATCTTCAAACTAAAACATCACATGGTTTAAAAATGTATCCTAAAGAATATCCAACCATCAAACTTAAAATCAAATGGCTAAAACTCAATAAAACATGGATCTAACTCAACAACATCAAATCTTAGGCCTAACCAAAATCCTCTTGCATAGAAAAATCATATCTTTGGAACTAAAACTAAATATCGTCAAAATAACATCCTAACATGAAAATAAGAGACTTAGAATCATCACATAAAAATATCAAAACCTTTGGAGTAAGATTAAACCACGAAATATTCAAACTTTCCCAAAACAGAAACTGTTTTTCCACTTTCAGTTTTCAAGTTTTTAGATCTAAGGAAATCTATCATCAAAAGCTTTATTAATGCAATAAAACCTCAACGAACATTCATAAACACATGCTAACAACACTCCATAAACTTTTCGGACCAAGATATGTCCATTAGCTTGGACAAAAACTCCAAACATAACATACTCTCCAGTTTCAAGCCCAGAATGACCTTTCCATGGTTAAAAAATACTTTTGACCAATACAATGAGCATGGAACGAGACAAATAATATATCCATGAGACTCAAATATGAACAACTTGGAATTATCATGCGAAAATACTTACAAATGGTTGAAAAACTTCACGCGAAAAGACACAGAAATCTGCCCGAGAGAGCTCTTTTGAGTTTCTCTCTAAGAACGGGATGAAGAAGTGATGAAATGAAAGGAAGAGTGCCTTGCATGACTCTAGACTTCTAGAGGGTGAAATTATGGGCTTGAATGACCCTTGATTGGAGGTGGCTACGTGACATAAAGTAGAGAATAGAGAGGAGAAAAGACTGCCTGCAGCAGCTGTGAGATATGGGGGTTGATGGGGTGGATTTCTCCTTCACATCAAGGTACTATTGGGTGCAGCCAATGGTAGTGGATGGTTTGCCATGTGGGAGAGGAAACTTCTTCAAGAAGCTTTGATGTGAAGAAGGGTGCCTTGCACGACTCTAGACTTCTGGAGGGTGAAGTTATGAGCTTGAATGACCATTGATTGGAGGTAGCTATGTGACATAAAGTGGAGAATAGAGAGGGGAAAAGACTGCCTGCAGCAGCTGTGAGATATGGGGGTTGATGGGGTGGATTTCTCCTTCTCATTAAGGTACTATTAGGTGCAACCAATGATAGTGGATGGTCTACCATGTGGGGGAGGAAACTTTTTCAAGAAATTTTGTCAAGGTGGCCAAATTCTTGAGCCTTGGTAAGCCTCAACCAAGTGGGTTTCAATTTAGGGTTTAAATGGGGTTTGGTTAGGGTTTGAGGTGCTATCAAGCCCAAAACCAATTTTTCTTGGCCCAATCAAATTTTCAAGGTTTAAAAGGTTGGATAATGATGTCATAACAAGAATTTGAGAAATTAATAGCATGTGGAGGTGATTTAATCAAGTGATTAAACACAATGCTAGAAATCGGATTAAAATTTTGGAGGCAAACTTTAGGGTTTGGGGAAACCGTTTAGGGTTTCGATTTCAATCAAACTTTTAGGGTTTCAATTAGATTCCAACCATTTAGGGTTTAACTAGGGTTGAAACCCTCTTTGATCTGGCACAAAATTGGTTGATCAAATGAAAAAGAATAGGATTTCACTTAAGTGGCATGATCTCACATTTTGATGCTTTCATAATCCAACTCATGGTTCCTTTTTGTGCCAAGTATCTAATACTATTAACTAAGTGCGGCTAAGATCTTTCTAAGTGTCCAAATAAAACTTCTCTAACCTAATTTAGACATTCCACACTGTGATTTCAAAAACACTGCACTTGGTGCGCTTATCGAGGTTACTATTCACTCCAAAAAAAATGCATAATAAATTTAGTACTGAAAAATCCTAAATATTCATATTAACCTATGGTGAAAATCGTTTACCGAAATTCAACCCCGAAGTACACCTAAAAATAAAATCATAGGTTCAAACAGGTATTTCGTTCGAAATTTTGAAAATTGGTTAATACACCATTAAATCCTAAATAATCAACTGAGTCAAATGGCGTAGACCATAAAGCATTCTGACACTTCTAACTATATCAAATAATTCAACTCATATTTCTAGCATCATAATGAGTGATAACACTGACTAGTTGATAGATTAAAACCTGCACGATTGGTCGATTCGTGAAAAATTATAGGGTTTTCACGAGGTTTCTAAAGTCAATAGAAATTCTACCAATGAATTTCTAGCGAGCTGTTACAGTCTATCCACATGTCTGCCTTTCAAACGGATGGGTTTAGGGAGCATATGGGGGGTGGTGGGGATGGGGTGCGGGAGAAAAAACTGACTCTCCAACCAAGCGAGGGCCAAGTGTAGGAAGGGTGGCTGCCAGCTAGTGTAGGGCAGCTAACACCCTTAAATGGAAGTATTAGACTTTTGGATTGGAGTTTGTTTTTGGGTCTTGTGTCGTTGTCATCAAAATCTCTAGAAAATGGAAAATGTACACTGTTAGAAGTCCTTGAATCTATCTAAATGGAGCAAATGGGTGCTTTAAATTTAGGAAAAATTGATTTATAAAAGGATTCATTAATTGAGTTTGTTTATAATCCTCTCACATAATTGAATGGTCTAGCAGAGAGATAATTCAACATTAAATACTCATATGAATCCATATAAGTGTGTGGTCTATATACCATTCAAAACTTGCACACAAATAGTATGAAGTGTCTATCTATCTTTCTAAAATTGAACTATTTAACAAATTATGGAGGTCCTTAACATTCAAACGTGTCTATTATGTACAAAATAATACCGTTTTCTCCAACACTGTAAAGGGCTCTGTGTGGAGGAAAAGAATTAACTAGAAATGGGAAGAAGGGAATAACTGAATTAACTGAAGTTGGCAAACCGGTGCGTGGCATTGAAATAGAATGGTGTGTTTTGGTGAAGAAGAAATGGAAGCTTCAACTGAAATGGGGTGTTGCAAGCTTTAATGAAACGGTACATTTGGGGCAGCATATGAGGTAGCAAAGGACTTAATAAACAATTGCGTATTGATGTAATATTTGTAGTAAACGGTGCATTTCACTGGTTAGCCGTAGGTATAAAAAGATTGAATTAGTGAAATGTAATTCATTCTCGATGTTGAAGACTCTTTTGGAGTTTGGAGATTACTCGAAAATATCTTCCAAGAATGACAAATGCTTTCTTGGTGTTGTTCTTGAGTTCTTGAGTTGTTTCTTGAATTTACAAGGATCTTGATAGAACATGCCCCAATTCTTCCATGTAATCTCATGGCATTGTTATTAGAGCACCCTAAGATTGCATAGATAGAAATTTCTAAACCTTCTTCCGCACCTCCTTGTACCTCCTCAACAATGGATATTTCTTTATTGTCATCCAACACTAACTGTTCCCAACCCAGACTGCTCTACTTGCAACAAATACACCGTAGGATTCATACAAAAATGAGCTGGACTACACTTTTCATCACAATGATAATAGAGGCATTTTCTTCTTTTCTCATCCATTTGAGATGAAAAAAATATTCTTTATGGGAACATTGCCTTTCTGTACTCTAGCACTATCTCCCCCAACTTCAAAGTGAGTCTTATCCACATTTCCTATATTGTTTCTCCATGACTTCCTCAAAACCCACAAATATTCCTACTGAATCTTTGCAAGACCAAAAGTTGCATTCAAATTGATAGGATTGAGCATTCAAATGAAACCGAATCTCATCCTTTTATCCACTCATGAAACAACTTAGTTTATATTTTTCAGACAATCCTTTAAATCTATTTTACTAGGCTTCAAATTGTGCCTTGTAAACAACCACATATGACATTTTCTTTAAATGAGTCAAGGCTTTCATAGGATCATCATAGATCGTAGGGCCAAATTTCACTTGAAGGGCCTTCACAAAGGAATCTCAACTTGTGAAAATTCCACAATCCACGTCTTAATACCATACAAGAGCCTGCCTTCCATGTGATAAAATGTCATTAAAAGCCTCTGGTTCATTGATGTTTGATGGAATTCAAAGTATTGGATGGGCTTAAAAATCCATCCATTAAGGTTGGTTCCATCAAAATAGAGAAAATCCCATCTAACCTCTTTTGGTAATGATCCCCTTTCATCTTGATTCATCCCTCTACCCCATAAGGTCATAAGAACCTTCCTCATGATTCATTCCTCTACCCCCATAAGAACTATTAGGCACATAATTAACTTGCTGACTTTCTATAAAACACAGCATGCAACAAAACGACATGATGTAAAATGTAAATATAGAGAATGACCCTGCTCGGCTGATTGAAATCGAAGTAAATGACCCGGCCCGTTTTGTCAAATTTTAAAAGATCGAAATCAATTATATAAAATCATTTTTTATTTTAAATAAATTAAATATTCGAAAACAAAAATTCGGTCAAACTTCCAACTATCATTTTCCAATTTTAAAAGATGTAAAATGTGGTTATTAAATCGACTGAATTAAGCTTTAACAGAACTATATATATCCCTTTATGGACTTTTAAACTTAACAAACTCCTAACAATAGGCTTTAAACGAACAAAAGTGGACTCCTTGGTACAAAGAGAGCCAAGAAGTTGTGGACTTTGTAACTGGTTTGAAGAGGACCACTCTAATTTCTATGTTTCATCTTGCAGCTTGGACATGCGTTATTGAAGCTGGTGACATAGATCATGGTGCATGGGCCCAAGAAACTATATTCTACTTTTAGCCCATGTTTTCTTTCTCTTGAGCCCCAACACAAATTAAGAACTATTTTCTTCTGATTCCACACCGGTGAACATAAATATAAATGATTAGATCTATTTTTCTTATCAGTTTTTGAAAATTATTATTTTTTAAAAAACTTAAATTGATATAAAGATATAGATTTAATTTTCTATATTTGTTTTAACACTCTCATTAATTAGGGAAATTCATTGCTGTAATTTCCGTAACTGTTCTGCATATAGTATTTTCTGTCCTTCTTGTTCTACTCATAACGAATAAAGAATGAACTTGACATGAGGTGCTTAAACTTTTACCCGAGGAACGCACAAATCCACCAAAATGCAATTTCACAATCGTAGTAATGGAAAATTATTAGATACTTTTAGAGTTGATAAAAATTACTTTGATGAAATAATTTCTGGTGAAAGAATATGATCAGTATCACGTGTCCACGCCTGTATGTGCCAACTCTATGTGCCGCCTAGTGTAAATTACACTTTTTTTTTCTTTTTACTTTTTTTTTCAAATATTTTTTAAACATTTTTAAAATATAAAAAAATATATCAATACACTAATGCACTACAAGGGAAGACAGATTTCCTGACGATAAAATGAGGAGGTATATAAGCATTATTCTTAATGATTACGCATAAGTTATTAGTTATGACGTAATACTATGAGTCCAAATTTAAATTTAAATTCTGCAAAATGAAAAAGTTCCTGTAGTTTTTTCTTCCAACACTGTTCCAGCTCAGAGGTCATCTCTATATTAATTAATTAATTAATTATACATTATTTTCTCGGCCTAGCTAATAAATTGAGTGATTTTGGTTATGATCAGAAACAGATAGGGATGAAAGCAATTAGAGATCACTCTTTCTTTCTTTTTCTAGTTTTATTTCTCAGAACAGAACAAAAAGCTGGCATCATCAACTTATCAGATAATATACTTAGAAAGTTGGCCCGCAATTAATGAAAAATCAACATATATAAACTCTCAAACAACAAGATGATCAAAAGATGGCAACTAAATGACAACCAACTCCGAGAGGGGGCTGGCTTGCCGCTAGATCCAATATTCGAGAAAGTGACACCAGCTCTATAATTAGAAAATTGCCGGCAATTAATGAAAAATCAACATATATAAACTC
>QEOT01009514.1:0-22237 GCA_003123785.1 Pterocarya stenoptera
ACTTTAAAACTTTTTGGTACTGTACCTACGGGATATGTGGTTTTACCAAGAGCTGAACTGCTCTGATACCACCTATGACGCCCCCAACTTCCATGTACGGACACGCACGGAAATCGAGGCACCGAGATGATGACAACATGGTCACGCACCCCATCGACATGTGCTAAGTGTGTGTAATGCAACATGTGTACAATAAACAATACGCATCAGAATGGTTAAGTCAAATAACTAAGTACCAGATTTAATACAATAGAAAAGTACTGAAAATCCACATGTCAACATAATACGATTTTTGTTTACAAATCAACATCAAATAAAATACAATAAGCATAAGCGAACAATGAACTTCAAATACAAAAATAACCAATGTCCCTACTCCTCAAGTGGAGCCGCATCCTCGGGCTCAGCCTCCTCAAAACCTGGATCAAAATCTACAGTATCAAAAATGGTACCGCAGGTAAGTAAAACACAAAATGTTCCAAAACATAAATATATTAAAATAACTAATGCTATGCATGCACATGATGACCAAAGCGCAAAATTCGAGAAAAACACAATTTCTTGAAAATCACAATTTTTTTTCCACGCACGCCAAAAATCACCATTTGGCACAAAATTAAAATCTAGGAATAAATCCATTAATTTCAATTTTAATCGTATGCACCATGGTCTCCCCTAGGGGACCATCCACATACTCTAGCTCCCTTCATCACCCCACGTGTAATGACCGTATGAGTGATGCACAACGAGTGATGCCCCGTTTCACGCCCACCGCGTACATAGCCAAGCATCCTCTGACCCCCGCCAATACGAGGGGCCACAAAGTCGATCGAGAACGCTACCATCCCATCCAAGTCCCGAGCAACAGCCCCAGGGGACGACACTCAGTATATTCCGCTCTCAAGTGCCCAAAGGAGCTCCATCGAGATAATACCCCATCTTGACTTAGGGGTGATACACACGCACTCAAAAAGCCTTTTCACATTAAACACAGTTTTCAAAACACACACACATGCATGCGTGCACAATGCCATGAAATCGACCAATTACCAACTACCAACAATTATCAGTAATTTTTCAACAACTAACACAGTCAAACCAGATAACCAAATCACAGTTTATAAAACAGGTTAGTGCAAAAATATATTTAAGTCTTAAAAGGCTTTTGGAGAAATACTTATAGCACTATAAAGTAATTTTAGGAGGATCACGGAGGTGCAAAAGGCAGCTGGAAGGCAATGTAGCAGTGTAAAAACACTGTGGCCGAAATACATAAAAAACCCAAATTCAAACTGAGTCAAACGAAAGCTAAGGAGCGGTAAGGTAGGGCCTATGTAAGGTGGTGAAGCTAGTGGAAGTGAAGGTTGGCCGTGGGTGGCGACCGAAATGGCGGTGGAAGGCCAAAAAGCTCAAAACGGAGATGTGAACAATGGGGGTTCACCGATGACGAATCGGAGCTGGGGTTGGGTTCTTTTGGGTTGCTAGGAGGTAGAAGGAGAAGTGGTGAAGAGATAGTGGTCGGAGGTGGCCAGACGGCGGTGCTGGAGCACGCAAGGCCGCGCGGCTTCAAACCGTGCATGGAGGCTATTGCCGGCGAGGGAGGAGCTGAGATCGGAGGTGTGAGGTCGCTGGCGCCTTGGGAGTCGACTGGGCCGAGCGGTGAGGGACACGAACGGCCGATGGCGGTAGGCTAGAAGTAGATGGCCGAACGGTGTGGGGGAGAGAGAAAGAAATGAGAGAGAGAGAGAGAGAGAGAGAGAGAGAGAGAGAGAGAGAGAGAAAGAGAGAGAGAGAGAGAGCTGCACGGGCTGGGAGGAAAAAGAAATAAGGAGGAAAGAAAAGAAAGAAAAGAAAGAAAGGAAAAAGAAAAGAAAAAGAAAAGAGGAAAAGAAAAGATGGAGGAAAAGAAATGAGGTCCAATTCTCACAACTTTTAGGTCACAACTGATCCTCAAAATAATTATTTTTAAAACAGTAAATTAAATAAATCAATATAAACTCAAAACTAGTTAAAGTAAAATATTAAACTCCATCAATAACATTCTTTAAAATAAAAAGCAATTTAATTGCAGAACACTAATTAAAATTATAAAAGCACATTAAAATAATTCTCGATTTAAAAATCGTAAGATAATCTAGCGTAAACACGTTAAATTAAATTAAAAGGCTCAAAATCAAATATTAAATTAAAAAGCCCTTTAATAAAAAGTACGTAAAAATCTGGGTGTCACAAAATCTGTATATTCAAATTCGAAATGCCCCTTTATATATTTGGAACAACCCTCCAAGAATAGGAAAAGTCATAACTAAAGCTTTAAAGGCAACACAAACGTCAACCTAAACAAGTCCCCACGTTTTTAGGCCTCTTGGAATTCTAGAGGTAACCAAAAATAGCTAAATGACTAAATTCAATGTATTTAACATAAACAGCCAAGACCAAGTTGATTCCCCTATTTAATATCCTTGAAACTCAACAAATTCACACCCTTTGATGATCAGACCATGCTGGTCACATTTTTGCATGTTAATTAGCCTCTTCAATTGTTTTGATGACGTGGACTAAGCTTTGATTATTATTTGAGTCTATCTTGGTCTTTTTAGAATCAGCCTAATTCTCTTAGATTAGCACATTTAGTGCTTCCTTGAAACGTTTGGCTCTAAGTCTTGTAATTGGGCCACTAAGAAGTGACAAAGGGTCTTATGCAAATTCAGCTCTATTCCCACGTGTATGATCAACATGTCTAGCTCCTTGGAGTGTGGAGGATTACCATAAGGAGATGGAGGTGGCCATAATTCGAGTTGATGTAGAGGAGGACCTGGAGGCCACCATGGCTAGATTTTTGAGTGGTTTGAATATGGAGATAGCCAATGTAGTTGAATTGCAACATTATGTAGAGGTAGAGGACATAGTGCACATGGCTATGAAGGTGGAGAGGCAGCTAAAGAGAAAGGGTACAGCAAGGTATACTTCGGTTTCTAGTACTCCTTGGAAACCAAAGTGGGACAAAAATGATCAAGTTTTAACAAAGGGGAAGACCGAACCACCTAAGGGAAAATATGAGGGTGAGTTTGAAACCTCAAGAAAAACAGAAAATGAGTTGAAAAACAATTGTGGGGCCAAGAGTTCAGAAAAAGAGGAGAGTGAAAGAAAAAAAGAGAGTGAAAAGGAAAAAGAGAGTGAGAGAAAAAGCGAATGATGCTGAAACATCAAGAGAAAGAGAGAGTGAAAAAGAAAATAGAGAGGTGGTTGAGAGTCAGGAAAAAAGAGATGAGCCGTGAGAGGAAAAAGAAAAAGAGATTGCATAGAGAAATAAAGAAACAAAAGTGAGTTTTTATGCTAAGGTAGGCTTTTATACTAATGAATTTACTGACTCTTTATATAATTTTGTTGTCTCTTTGTTGCAGGGATATAAGATCATGATTCCTAGTGGTGTATTTAGTGAATTGTCACCTATTAGAGAAATAGAGCATTACCTTGAAGAACATGAGTCCTTGACACACTTAAAGGGATAAGGTAAGTTGTTGACTAGAATGCATGCTAAGTGGGAGGACTGCAATGAGACTTTTCCTCATATAATCATATACACCAAAGGTAAGGAGAATTTTGTGTTTGATGCTTTAGCAATAAGGTATGTATTTGCCTTTATTTTAGATGCAAAGTTATTGAGATTTGAATATGATAAGAAATTGCATGCTAATGATGATGACTTTGCTATTGTGTGTGGAGCGTGTAAGAAGTCATCGTTTGGTAAGTACAATAGACTAGATTGATATTTGTTTAGAAATAATAAACTTTATGAGCCTACTTGTCCTATAAGTGAGATGCTAGTGCATGAATATGGTTTGTTCGGTCATTATGGTGTAAAATGGATGTTAAACGTGTTGCTGCTCATTGAGTTTGCATATAATTGGAGTGTTCATTTTTTATGGGCCCAAGATGGACCTAGTTTAATGATCCTTTGCAAGTATATGGGCCAATTACAAGATCAAGAGCTAAGAATATCAAGAAAGCAATACAAGGATTGATGCAATTCACTTGGGACTAGTCAAGCAAGAGCCCAACATTCAAAATGGACTTGAAGGATGAAGATCCAATTTTGATTCATTTGATACAAGTTATGAAAGAGGGCAATAATATGACTTAATGGCATTGAGCACTTAAAGGATTTCAAATTGTTTAAATCATTTAAATAAATTATTTTATTTGTTTAGAATAATTGGGTTTTAGGATGTTTGGCCCACATGTCTTATTTTTTATGAATTAGGATTTTTGGAAAAGTCTTGTATTTTGGCCAATGGTTTATTTGGAAAATTACTTTTTAGGAACTAGGGTTTAGAAAAGTTTTGTAGCAACACTGTTCATGCAGCGAATCACTGTAGCGGCACTGTTCATGGAGCGAATCACTATAGCGGCACTATTCATGCAGGGACAGTTTTAAGAGATAGGGTTTTATTTTGGCTAGGGTTTCAATAGGGTTTTGGTTTAAATACTCTTTCTAGCCTCTTTTGAAGATTAGACAATATTAAATTTTAATTGTGAGTTGAGTTTATTCCTCTTATTCTTGATTGAATTTTTGAACTTATCAAAGGTAAATCACAACCTTTGTGGCGTTCTTCCTTGTAGTTTTGGTAGAACTGACCTTGAGGATTGTCTAGAGTAGCAGAAAAAAATAGAGTTGGTGTTTGATTTTCATAATTACTCTGAGGAGAAAAAAGTGAAGTTGGCGATAATTGAGTTCACTGATTGTGGTATTATTTGGTGAGATCAATTAGTGACCAATAGAAGGAGGAATTATGGCCTGTAGAGACGTGGTGAGAGTTGAAAGCTCTCATGAGGCAAAGATTTGTACCTAGCCACTACTATAGGGACCTTTACCAAAAGCTCCAAAATCTTACACAAGGGTCTAGAAGTGTGGAGGATTACCATAAGGAGATAGAGGTGGCGATGATTTGGCCTAATGTAGAAGAGGATTGGGAGGCCACCATGACTAGATTTTTGAGTGGTTTGAATAGGAACATTGCCAATGTAATTGAATTGCAGCAGTATGTGGAGATAGAGGACATGGTGCACATGGCTATAAAGGTGGAGAGGCAGTTAAAGAGAAATGGGACAGCAAGGTACACTTCGGTTTCTAGCACTACTTGGATATCAAAGTGGGATAAGAATGATCCAATTGAAGCAAAGAGAAAGATCAAACCACCTAAGGGAAAATATGAGGGAACTAGCAACAAACCCAAGGTAGAATCTCAACCTTCATGGAATAGAGATATTAAATGATTTAAGTGTTTGCATTCAGGGCACATCACTTCTCAATGTCTAAACAGGCGGGTGATGATTATGCTTGACAATGGGGAGGTGATGAGTGAAAGTGAGGATGATAGTGATGGGGTGCCTGAGTGGGTTGATGCTAGTGATGAAGATGGAGTGGTATACCACGTGACAGGTGAGTTTCTTGTTACCAAGCGTGCTCTCAATACACACATTAAGGTGGATGATGCAGAGCAACAGAGAGAGAACATTTTCCATAAGAAATGACACGTCAACAATAAGGTATGTAGTATGATCATTAATTAGGGAGTTGTACTAATGTGGCTAACACTACTTCGGTTGAGAAATTGAATTTACCAACCTTAAAACACTCTAGACCATACAAATTGCAGTGGTTGAATGATTGTGGATGTGTTAAGGTGGATAGACAAGTGTTAGTTATTTTTTCAATTGGAAAGTATCAGGATGAGGTGCATTATGATGTTGTACATATGCATGCTAGCCATATTTTGTTGGAGAGGCCTTGGCAGTATGATAGGAGGGTCACACATGATGGGTTCAAGAACATGTACAGTTTTGGAAAGGAGGGCAAAACATTTAAACTTGCTCCTTTAACTTTGAGCTAGGTCTATAAGGACCAACTGAAACTAAAAAGTGAGATTGTTCAAAAAAGAAAGAGTGAAAATGAAAGTGATTAAAAAAGAAAGAGTGAGAGCGAAAATGAGCAAAAAAGAAAAAGTGAAAAAGAAAGTAGAGAGGTGGTTGAGAATAAGGAAAAAATAGTAAAGCCATGAGAGAAAAAAGAAAGAGAGTTTACATAGAGAAAATGAAAGGCAAATGTGAGTTTCTATGAAAGAGAAAGTGAGGTTAAGAGGGCTTTCTTTGCAGATCACCCTATGATTGGTTTTGTCTATAAAGAGTCTTATCTTAACCTTGATCAAACTAACCAGTCTCTTCCTAATTTGGCTGTTTCTTTGTTGCAGAAGTTTGAGGATGTTTCCTAGAGGAGATGCCTAATGAGTTGCCACCCATTAGAGGCATTGAGTACCAGATTGATTTTGTGTCTGGAGCTACTATTCCAAACTGAATAGCTATAGGAGTAATCTAGAGGAGACAAAGGAGCTTCAGAGGCAAGTTGAGAATTTGATGAGCAAGGGGTACGTGAGGGAGAGCATGAGCCCATATGCAGTACTAGTGCTACTAGTGCCAAAGAAGGATGGGACGTGGAGGATGTGCGTTGATTGCAAGGCGGTCAACAATATCACAGTAAAGTATCGCCATCCCATTCGTAGATTAGATGATATGCTTGATGAATTGCATAACTCATGTATTTTCAGTAAAATTGATCTTAAAAGTGGGTACCAACAAATTAGAATGAAAGATGGTGATGAATGGAAAACTACTTTTAAGACTAAGTATGGGCTTTATGAATGGTTGGTTATACCATTTGGACTTACAAATGCGCCCAATACTTTCATGAGATTAATGAACCATGTCCTATGTGTGTTCATAGGCAAGTCTGTGGTTGTGTACTTTGATGAAATCCTAGTGTACAGCAAGGACTTAAATGAACATATTAAGCATTTGAGAGATGTGTTTGATGTGTTGAGATATGAAAAGTTGTATGCTAATTTCAAGAAATGTACCTTTTGCATGGAAAAAGTTTTTTTTTTTTGGTTATGTTGTTAGTACAAAAGGTATTGAGGTGGATGAGAAGAAAGTCAAGGCCATCAAGGAGTGACCAATGCCAAAAAGCATCACTGAGGTAAGAAGCTTTCATGGCTTAGCTAGCTAAAAGCTTTCAGTGAGTGGTGTAGCAATGGTACTAAAATCTTTAACAAAATGCCGGCAAAAACTAGCTAAGCCATGAAAGCTTCTTACCTCAATGATGTTTTTTGGCGTTGGTCACTTCTTGATGTTTTTGCCACTATTAAGGAAAGGTTATGCTCTGCACCTGTGTTAGTATTACCTGACTTTAACAAAGCTTTTGAGATTAAATGTGATGCCCCAAGAATGGGAATTGGAGCCGTTTCGATGCAGGATAGACGACCCATTGCCTTCTTCAGTGAGAAGCTAAGTAAGGAGTCCCTAAAGTACTCTACTTTTTATAAAGAGTTTTATGCTCTTGTCTGTGTCTTAGAGACTTGGCAGCACTACCTGTGGCCTAGAAAATTTGTGATCCACACCGATCATGAATCATTGAAGCATCTCAAGGGTCAAGGTAAGTTGAATAAAAGGCATGCTAGATGGATGGAATACATTGAGACCTTCCCATATGTCATCTGTTACAAGCAAGATAAGGAGAATATTGTTGTTGATGCTTTATCCCGGAGGTTTATACTTCTTACTTCTATGAGTACTAAGATGCTTGGGTTTGAATATGTGCAAGACATGTATGCTGATGACGTTGAATTTTTTTATGTGTATAAGGCATGTGATAAGGCGGCATTTGGTAAGTTTTACAAACATGATGGTTATTTGTTTAAAGAAAGCAAACTTTATGTGCCAAATTGTTCAATACATGAGTTATTGGTGCGTGAGGCACATGGTGGGGGATTAATGGGACACTTTGGTGTCAAGAAAACTTTAGACATTTTGCATGAACATTTCTTTTGGCCTAAGATGAAGAGAGATGTCAATTGCATTTGTGGCAGGTGCATTACATGTAGAAATGCCAAATCTAAGGTTTTGCCACATGGGTTGTCTACACCCTTACCCGTTCCTAGTGAGCCATAGGTAGACATATCTATGGATTTTGTTTTGGGGTTGCCTAGGACAAAAAGGGATAGAGTTTCTATTTTTGTGGTTGTAGATAGATTTAATAAAATGGCACATTTCATTTCATGCCATAAAATAGATGATGCGACAAACATAGCTGACTTGTTTTTCAAAGAGATAGTGCGACTTCATGGTCAGACTGAGTAGTTAATTGGACTTTAACTTAACTTTTACGCATTGTTGTTCATAAGAATTTAAAAACTTGGGAGGATTGTTTGCAATTTATAGAGTTTGCATAGAATAGGGCTATTCATACTACTACTTCATATTCTCCTTTTAAAATTGTTTATGGTTTTAATCCACTTACTCCTTTAAATTTGATGCCTTTACCTGTTGATGGTAAGAGTAGCTTGGATGGACAAAAGAAGGGGAGTTGGTGAAGTCACTTCAAATTATCCAACAGAATAAAAGGGTTGCTTCTCAAGCCAATAAAGGGCGAATGCGTTCACATGCGCAAAGAAAGATTCCCAACCCATAGAAAGACTAAGTTGCACCCTCGAGGAGATGGACCTTTTCAAATTCTTGAGAAAATTAATGATCCTAGCCAAAATAAAGCCTTGAATTATGGCTAGAGTTTTAGGAACTAGGCTTCAAGGGGTTACTGTAGCCGAATTACTGTAGTGCGGCACTGTTCATGCAATGGTATTTTTGAGAGAAAGAGATTTATTTTGGCTAGAGTTTTAATTAGGTTTTGGTTTAAATACTCTTTGTAGCCTCATTTTAAGGGTTAGACAATATTAAATTTTCATTGTGAGTTGAGTTTACTGCTCTTGCTCTTGATTGAACTTTTGAACTTATCAAAGGTAAATCACAACCTTTGTGGCGTTCCTTCTTGTAATTTGGGTTCTTGAGACAGGTTCTTTAACGGGTCTAGATTTTAATATAATCTAGGTTCTTAAAACGAGTTCTCAACAGGTCTAGATTCTCCATCCATTGACTTGATTTTGACTTTCTTAGGTGAGCTTTCAAATTGATTGTGGCCTCAAGGGATTCTATTCCTGCAGATTCATATCACATTCTTTTTATGCAGCACATTATGATATCTCACAAGAGTAACTCATCACCAAAGGGGATGGCAGAGAACTCATTCTTATGTTGTATGCCATGCAACAACAATTTAAACGATTGAATTTGGGGTGGGAGAAGTGAGGGATAGAATGGATCAATGAGATGTAATGTGTAGAAAACTGCAAGGTGGGAGAGATAGGAGGAGGCGTGAGCATAGTATTGAACATAAGTGTCAGAATGAAGAGTATGGTGAGTCTCTTGTTGTCAGGCATGCTCTGAATACACAAATTAAGATGGATGATACAGAGTTGCAGAGCGATAATATTTTTCATACTAGATGCCACATCAACAAGGTATGAAGTATGATCATTGATGGGAGGAGTTTAGAGATTGACTTTACCTACCTTGAAACACCCTAGATGATATGAACCCGCGGGAAGGGAATCCCTTGAATCCACAATCAAATTGAAAACTCACCCAAGAAAGTCAAAATCAAGTCAATGGATGGAGAATCCAGACCCAAAGAGAACTCGTTTCAAGAACCTAGATTATATTAAAATCTAGAACCGTTGAAGAACCTATCTCAAGAATCTAGATTACAAGAAGGAACGCCACAAAGGTTGTGATTTACCTTTGATAAGGTCAAAAGTTTAATCAAGAACAAGAGGAGTAAAACTCAACTCATAATGAATAAATTCATCAAATTTTATAAACTGACTCAAATGAGGCTACAAAGAGTATTTAAAGTGAAACCTAATTGAAACCCTAGCCCAAAATAAACCATTGCTTCCAAAAAGACCCTCAGATGAATAGTTGATT
This sequence comes from Pterocarya stenoptera, assembly GCA_003123785.1. Taxonomy (NCBI): domain Eukaryota; kingdom Viridiplantae; phylum Streptophyta; class Magnoliopsida; order Fagales; family Juglandaceae; genus Pterocarya; species Pterocarya stenoptera. The sequence goes on from QEOT01009514.1 coordinate 9,874, forward strand.
GAGTTGCATTATTGCATATTTTACACATTTAAAACCAATATATTTTTAATTGTTTTATTATTTTATCATTGGTTTTAGATGAAAAAATTAATTAAGAGGCATAAATCCAAGTTGTGATTTAATTTGATTAAAAGCATAGTTTATGCTTGATTTTATAACTTGTGATTTATTTGGGCAATAATTTCTTCACATGCACAACACACTTTTAATATTTTATTTTCCATCTTTTGTCTAAATTTATTTTATTTTCTTGGTCTAGTTTTATTATTTTTTTTGTTTCCTTGATTATAATTTATTTTGCTTGTCTAAGTTTTATTTTATTTTATTTTCTTTTAATTTTATTTTATTTTTATTTTTATTTAATTTGATTTTATTTTCTGTTTTACAAATCTTTCTAAACGACATGTAGTTTTTTCTTAAACGGAAAAAACGACATGTCGTTTATCTCTAAAATGCAAAACTGTCGTATGCTAAACGACAGGTCATTTTGTCAATTGATGTAAACGACTTGTCGTTTTACTCTGTAATTGAATGTCGTCCTCTGCTAAACGACATGTCGTTTTGTCAATAGACGACAACGACACGTCGTTTACGTCGTCTTCAACCTCCAGCGCAGACACACCTGCAGCCGCGACAGCAGCCCCACTGCCCAGTGCAGCCCATCTCAGTCACCTACACCTACGACAGCATCATCATTTTCACCTCCACAATCTCAAACCACCGCACCACCTCTGCTCGGCATACTCTTCTACACACGTAGAACCTGCATGCACCAGTCGAAGCCAACACCACCATGAGCACCGCGACAACCAAGCCTTCTCTGTTTTTCACAAAAAAAAAAAAAAAAGCAGAGCATGTACGCAGCCACATTGGACCACGCTCCCTTCCTCCATCAGCAGCACCCACCATTCATGTCATCTGCATCACGGCTCCATGCACGCTGCATGCGGGAAGAGAAGAAAGAAAAAATGAAAAGTGCAGTAGCAGACTCACGTGGAGCACACCCAACAGCAGAAGAAGCCTCGGTTTCACTGGGTTGGATGGCTTTCACGTGGGCAGCAGCTGACCTCAAGGAGAAAAGCAGCAGCAGGTCCGTTCATGCTGGTGCAGAGACGGACGCAACAGATTCCCACATCAGCAAACCAGAAATCGTGGCCTCAATCAGAGAAGTGGAGCTACAGAATTTAAATTATTTTCGGATGGCAGCAGCAGGCTCACGCTGAACAAGATGCACGCCTGGGTTTTGTTTTGCCGAGTTAGTAAACCTACGGGACCAGCGGATGAAGGAGAGAGGGACGTACAGCAGACTTCAAGGGGAACATGCAGACAGTTATGCAGAAGACGTGGGGAACTAAAGCTGATATTCAGTGGAAGATGCTGAGAAGAAAGGCAAATTGGCAGACAAAAGGCTGGAAGGATGAAATAAAGAAATGAAGAAAGAAAGAGGGAGAAGGAATGCGACGCACGGAAGAAAAAAAAGAAAAAAAGAAAAAAAGTGACAGACGTTGCATGCGGAAAGAAAAGAAAAAAGAAAGGAAAAGAAAGAACAGAAAGAAAGAGAGAGATGGACGGAGTGGAAGAAAAATAACATAAAACAAGGCATGGGGAAACAAGACAGACGCACATGGGACAATGCGGACATATGCAACGCAGAGGCTTTTGATGCCTATATAAGGCTTGTAAGCAGACGGAGAAGGTGTGTGAGATGTTAGGAGGAAGTTAGATGCAGTAGGAAATTAAAGTCAGAGAGGGAGAGTGAGTCAGGGGTTAGAGAGATTTTGGTGTGAAATTAGAGTGAGAGTTCAGAAAAAAATAGTGGGGAGTTTTTTTTTTCAGTCAGTTTTTAGTTTTTCAAATGTTAGTTTTGTGTAATTCATTTATCATTTCAGAAATCAGTTTTAATATATAGTCCAGTAAATTTTATTTTTGTAAGTCTTAAATTCCAGTCTTGAGTTTGTTTAGTAAATAAATTTTCAGTCCTCTTTGAAAAATGTTGAGAGTACAGTTTATTTTAGTTGAGAGTTCATTTTAATTGGAAGTTTAGATTTTTGGGTTGGAGAACACATTCTCCATTTCCAAACATCAGATTTATTCCTTACATTGGAAACTCAGATTTTTTGGTTGGAGAACGAAGTCTCCATTCCCAAACATCAAGTTTATTCCTTACAATTCCTGTCCTCACTTAATTTAAATTTATGTCATTTAAATTCCTCGCACTTTTAATTTCCTGCAATTTATTTTTATGTCATTTAATTTCCTCGCACTTTTAATTTCCTGCAATTTATTTTTAAATTTCCTCGCACTTTTAATTTCTTGCAATTTATTTTTATGTCATTTAATTTCCTCGCACTTTTAATTTCCTGAAATTTATTTTTATGTCATTTAATTTTCTCGCATTTTTAATTTCTTGCAATTTAAATTTATGTCATTTAATTTTCTTGTTCCTTTAAATTTAAGTTATTTAATTTCCAGCAATTTTAATTTACTATCTTGCATTTTTATTTCTTACTTTTCATCGTTCACTCAAAACCAACAAAACATGAATCTAGTCCATGACTAGTAAAATTTCATTTCCATTGAACTCTCACATTCATTGTACATATCATCACTTTAATTTTATTCTCTCATCGTAAATATTTTCACTACTTTCACGAGTTTGATTTTTAAGCATTTTCCATGAGGAGACGATCTAGGAATTTATTCTTAATTATTACGCGAAATACTCATGCGCTTGGGATAGCCTTTGTGCTGCTCATTTTTGAGTGAGTCAATAGTGCCGCGTGAACAGTACCGGGTACAGTAATCGCTACAGCACCTTTCTTCAAAAATCCTAGTTCCTAAAATTGTAACTTTCCAAAGAAGCCCTTGGCCAAAATACAAGGCCTTCCCAAAACCATAATTCAAAAGAAATCAGACATATGTGAGCCAAATATCCTCAAGCCCACTTATTCTAAACTAATAAAATAATTACTTTAAGAAATTAAAACCATCAATAACAATAGGCCCAAATAATCTAAGTCATGTTTTCTACTGCTTGTATCAAATGAATCAAATTTGGATCTTCTTCATTCAAGCCCATCTTGAATGTTAGGCTCTTGCTAGACTCATACCAAGTGGATTGCATCAATCCTTGCATTACCTCCTTCATCTTCTTGGCTCTTGAGCTTGTAATTAGTCCATCTGACTTGCAAACAATCTTTAAGACTGGCTCATCTTGGTTCCCACCATTTCCCCCCTCTTCAAAAGGATTTGACCTTGAATCTCCATCTAGATCAAAGGGGAAAATGTTAGTAACTTTAAAAATAGTAGAAATATGATACTTACCTGGAAGATCTACTTGATATAAATTTTCCTTAATTTTTTCAAGAAATTTGAAATGTCCATCCAAGTTACTCTTATCATCAATAAGTATAGGCATGAAATCTAAAGGAGTAAATGGATTAAGTCTATAAACAATCTCAAAATGTGAAAACTTATTAGTAGCATGAACACTCAAATTATATGTAAATTCAATGAATGACAAACAATACTCCAACAAATGTTCATGAAACATATCTAAAGTTTTCCTTACACCAAAATGACCACTCCAACTATATACAAACTCAATGAATGGCAAGTAATACTCGCGCAAATGTTCATGCAAGATGTTAATGAATGACAAATGATACTTCCAAAAACGTTCATGCAACATGTCAATGAATGGCAATTGATACTCCCACAAACGTTCACGTAACACATTAATGAATGGCAAAGGATTCTTCAACAAACGTTTATGTAATATCTCAGTGAATGGCAAATAATTCTTCCACAAATGTTCATGCAACAGGTCTAAAGTCTTTTTTGCACCAAAATGTCCACTCCAATGATATGCAAACTCAATGAAAGACAGGCAATACTTCCACCCATGGTTACGCCACACATTTAAAATCTTTTTCTTATCAAAATGACCCAACAAACCACATCCATATAATAGCATCTCATGCATAAGACTAGTAGGCTCACAAAGTTTATCATCTCTAAACAAATACCAATCTAATCTATAGCACTTACCAAACGATACAGCCTTGTCACACTCTCCATACACACTAGCAAAGTCATCATCATTAGTATGCAATTCCTTATCATATTCAAATATTAATAATTTTGCATCTAAAATGAAGACAATGACATACCTTCTTGCTAAGGCATCAACCACAAGATTTTTCTTACCATGTGTGTATTGGATTATAGGAGGAAAAGTCTCAATACAGTCCTTCTATTTAGCATGCATTCTAGTCAACAACTTACCTTGTCCACTCAAGTGTGTCAATGACTCATGTTCTTTAAAGAAAGGTCAGGTTGAAATTGTCGCACCTGGTACAAAATCAATGTAGTGCTCTATCACCCTAATAGGTGGCAATCCACTAAATACACGTCTAGGAAACACGACCTCATATCCCTGCAACAAAGAGACAATAACACTAGGCAAACATATGTCAAGTTCATTACTATTAAAACTTGCCGTAGCATAAAAACTATCTTTTCTCTTTGTTTTTCTCTCACTTTCTTCACTCTCACTTTTCTTTTCACTCTCCTTTTCTTTTTCACTCTCTTTCTTCTTTTCACTCTCCTTTTTTCTATCACTATCTTTTTCTTCATCTTTTTTTTGAACCCTGTACCTCACAATTATTTTTCAACTCATTCTCTCCTTTTCTTGAGGTCTTAGCCTCCGCCTCATCTTTTTTGTCTCTCATTTCTCTCTCTCTCTCTCTCTCTCTCTCTCTCTCCTTTTCGGCCTCACTATTTCTTTTTTTCTCAATCTCACATTCACTCTTGCTTTGTAGCTTAATCTCACTTTCATTCATGCTTTTTTTATCACTCTCACTTTTCAGTTTCAGTTGGTCTCCATGGACATGTGTTGGAATTAAAGGAGCAAGTTTGATTATTTTTCCATTCTTTTCAAAACTGTATATGTTCCTTAACCCATCATAGATCACATTCCTATCATACCGCCATGACTTCCCAGCAAAATATGTCCAGCATGCATAGGCACTACATCACAAAGCACTATATCCTAGTATTTCCCAATGGAGAAAGAAACTAACAATTGCTTATTTATCCTAACCTCCCTGCAATCACTCAATCACTGCAACTTGTATGGTCTAGAATGTTTCAAGATAGGTAAACTCAATTTCTCAACTAAAGTAGTGCTAGCCAAATTAATACAATTCTTCACGTCAATGATCATATTACATACCTTATTATTGATGTGGCATCTAGTATGAAAAATGTTCTCTCTCTGCTGCTCTGTATCATCCATCCTAATTTGTGTATTGAGAGCACGCCTAGCAACAAGAGACTCCCTATATACTCTTCATTCTTATATCCAATCTCAATACTAGCCTCACATCGCCTCCTATCTCTCCTACCTTGTAAATTTCTAATCAAGACTTCTCGTTGATCCATCCTATCCTTCACTTCACCCAACACCAAGTTCAACCGCTCAAATTGTTGTTGCATGGCTTGCAACACAAAGGATGAGTTATCTGTCATCCCCTTTAGTGATTAGTCACTCCTATGAGACATCATAATGTGCTGCACAAAATGAATTTTAGTGGAAAACCTCACACACTCCTTTACGTGTTTACTCTCGAATAATGGCACTCCACTCGTGTTTCACTCTTAATTGACTTTTTCCCTATAATAGTCTCACACTCTCTTGCCTTTTACCTCAATAGTTTTCTCGCTCAAGTTCTTTTAGAACTAGTTGAACTAAATCAAGACAATACAATCTTGTATTATTCCAACCAGTAATATAGATGCAAGAAACAAGAACAAGAAATAAGGAATGAATAAAATGACACGAGACTCAAGGAATTTATATGAGGGAAATAGTAATGATAAAACAAGATACCCACTAGAAAGATATTTTTAGCCCCTATGATGATAAAACTCAATAAACAAATATCTTTCTTTCTCTTTGTTGTAACTATGTAGCAACATATGACAATGCTACCCTTTTTTTTTTCAATTTTCTTTTCTTTTCTTTTCTCTAATTCAATCACAAATAGCAATATTCAATTGAAAATCAAGCAATTGAATTCAAACACACAAGAATTGATAATGAAATAGAAGAGAATTAATAGAACGGCACTCCAAGCAATTGACAAACCTAGAGATGCTAGAAACCCTAGGAGATGCAAATTTTAGCCAAATCCAAAACCCTAAGAATTTTGGCAGCGTACTTTTTTTTTTTTTTTTGCAACCCTAGAACGATGAAACCCTAGAATTAAAGATGCAATAAATAAAAGATAGAATCAGACCTGATTGGAAACCTGGCTCTGATACCAAATGATATGAACCCGCGAGAAGGGAATCCCTTGAACCTACAATCAAATTGAAAACTCACCCAAGAAAGTCAAAATCAAGTCAATGAATGGAGAATCCAAACTTGATGAGAACTCGTTTCAAGAACCTAGATTATATTAAAATCTAGACCCATTGAAGAAACCGTCTCAAGAACCCAGATTACAAGGAGAAATGCCACAAAGGTTGTGATTTACCTTTAATAAATTCAAAAGTTCAATCAAGAACAAGAGGAGTAAAACTCAACTAACAATAAATAAATTCATCAAATTTCATAAACTGATTAAAATGAGGTAATAAAAAAGTGTATTTAAAGCAAAACCTAATTGAAACCCTGGCCCAAAATAAACCTTTGCTTCCAAAAAGACCCTCGGATGAACAGTGCTGCGTGAGCAATACCGGGTACAGTAATCGCTGCAGTACCTTTCTTCAAAAACCCTAGTTCCTAAAATTGTAACTTTCCAAATAAGCCATTAGCCAAAATACAAGACTTTTCCAAAACTATAGTTCAAAAGAAATAGGATATATGTAGGCCAAATATTCTCAAGCCCACTTATTATAAACTAATAAAATAAATATTTTAACAAACTAAAACCATTCATAACAATAGGCCCAAATAGTCTAAGTCATGTTTTTTACTACTTGTATCAAATGAATCAAAATAGGATCTTCTTCATTCAATCCCATCTTGAATGTTGGGCTCTTGCTAGACTCATACCAAGTGGATTGCACCAATCATTGCATCGCCTCCTTCATCTTCTTGGCTCTTGAGCTTGTAATTGGCTCATCTGACTTGCAAACGATCTTTAAGACTAGGCCCACATTAGTGGGAGGAGTTGAGAAATTGAATTTACCTACCTTGAAACACCCTAGACCATACAAGTTGTAGTGGTTGAGTGATTGTGGGAAGGTTAGGATAAATAAGCAAGTGTTAGTTTTTTTTTTCAATTAGAAAATACCAGGATGTGGTGCTTTGTGATGTAGTGCCTATGCATACTGGCCATATTTTGTTGGGGAAGTCGTGGCAGTATGATAGAATGTGATCCATGATGGGTTAAGGAACATATACAATTTTGAAAAAATGAAAAACAATCAAACTTGATACTTTATCTCCAACACTCGTCTATGGGGACCAACTGAAACTGAAAAGTGAGATTGCTCAAAAAAGAAAGAGTGAAAATGAGAGTGATCAAAAAAAGAAAAAGTGAAAAAGAGATTGAGCTAAAAAAGTATGAGTGAAAGTGAGATTGAGCTAAAAAGCAAGAGTGAATGTGAGATTGAGAAAAAAAGAAATAATGAGGCCAAAAAGGAGAGAGAGAGAGAAAAAAAGATGAGGTTGAGGTTGAGACCTTAAGAAAAAGAGAGAATAAGTTGAAAAGCAATTGTGAGCTCGAGAGTTCAAAAAAGATGAAAAAAAAGAAAATGACAAAAAAAAAAGTGAGTAAAAAGAAAAAAGAGAGTGAAAGAAAAAAAAAAGGGTGAAAAGAAAAGAGAAAGTGAAAAAAATGAGAGAAAAAACAAAGAGAAAAGAGAGTTTTTATGTTAAGGCAAATTTTACTACTAACGAACTTGACAAACCATTGCCTAGTGTTGTTGTCTCTTTATTTTAGGGATATGAGGTCATGATTCCTAGTAGTTTGTTTAGTGGATTGCCACCTATTAGAGGCATAGTCCATTACATTGATTTTATGCCAGGTGCGACAATTCCTACCCGACATTTCTTTGAAAAACATGAGTTGTTGACACAATTGAAAAGACAATATAAGTTGTCGACTAGAATGCATGCTAATTGGGAGGACTGTATTGAGACTTTTCCTCATGTAATCAAATACACACATGGTGAGAAAAATTTTGTAGTTAATGCATTACCAAGAAGGTATGTCTTTGACTTTATTTTAAATGCAAAATTATTGAGATTTGAATATGATAAGAAATTGCATGCTAATGACAATGACTACAGGAGATGCTCAGCCCGTGGATGGATCCCTAGTAGATGCAGATGTAAGCACTTCTGCATCATCTACTAGCCTAGTTGACTGATCGGAGGTTAAGGATACTGATGAGGAGGATGGCGGCCGAGATGAGGATTTCTACATCCTCACTAGGAGTGACCAAGACCGGATCGATAGGAAGAACTCCTTTAGTTAGGTATAGCTCCTCTATTTTTTTCGCATGTTGCATCTTATTGTTGCAACAAATGTGGATCCTGTGGGACATAAGGCCACATTTAGCCGAACTGATGCACAATTTCTTATATGAGTGGCACATGGAGAGCCCATCGACTTGCCACTTCGTATTTTTGAGAGGATCCTTTACTAGGCTAGTGTTGTCTACACAGACAACCTCCCATATGGAGTCCTCATTACCAAGCTATTACTGGCCCGAAGTGTGCAACCCAAAATGGAGGAATGGATGACAGACCAGATGAGCCCCATTGACATGACCACACACCGTCGGAGCATTGGACAGGGGAGGGGGCGGCCTGCTTAGGTTGATGCGATGGTCTCGGATATTACTGTGCACATCCACCAAAATATTGGATCAGTAGAACAGAGTGTTGTAGATTTTGTCATAGACGTTCTCCATCTGATAGATATCCTAAACACAAAGCAACTCATTGAATGACGATTTTAATAAATATGTAACCAATACGTTCTGAGTATTTTTTATTTTATTTTTATCATATGTAATGAACAATATTATTTAATCTATCTATTTTTTTTTTAATTTCAATTCTCAATCTTTTTTAGTGTTAGCTTATATAACTTTAATATTAAATCACTGTATTTTAATTCTCAATCTTTTTTAATTTAAAATATACAACTTTAATATTAAATTAATTAATGTTTGCACGTGAGAATCAATAACGTTCGAACGTTGATTCCAAAAATTTTCACGTTCGCACGTAAATAGCCTCCACGTTCGAATGTCCAGCGAACATTTTAACGTGAATATGTATACGTTCAAACGTAACGTAATTTCTCATCTATCTTCAGTGACGGTTTCCACAAACAATCATAGAAAATATTTTTTTGTGATGGTTTGGGTATTGTTACAATTTACAAACCGTCACAAAAACTAATTTCTGTTATAGTGATTTTAAGGCTATGTGATTTGTTAATTCGTTCTTCATCTTGTAATGTTTGCTATTAAAATGGAAAAAATAAATCAAAACGTTTGCTCAAGAATGCGTGAGGCAGATTTAATTTCAAAGAAGCAAATAAATATTTCATTAGATATGGGAAAATTTATTTAGGGCATAACACCGAAAGCCAACTATTTGCTTGTACGTTAACGGTATGATTGCGTACGTAAAGTATGTTCTTTTTCATGAGTCACTTATAGTCTTGGCTGTTGTAAGGGCTAAAAGCCTCCAAAAGCCAATTCTTCTTCCTCCAAGAGTTCCATCTCATCTCTTCACAAATCTCATCGCTGTGGTTGATGCTAAACGTGGAAATACAGTGTCTCTTATAGAATCGGGTTGTCCTTTTCATGACTTGTATCTCCTTTGTTGTTTGTTCCAGCATCTTCTCAACACTAGGAAGCTTGAATAGATCATCGGCCAGTCTTCCTAGCCACTTGCAACGTATGTCCGCCGAGTGCAGATTCGAAACACTCTCAACATACCCCACAAATGCCATGTTGGGAATTAATGGATGAATAGTGCCCCTGTAAACATTTCATCCATCATAATTGAATAGATTATTAGAATATTTTATTCCAATATTTCAAGATATATACTACATTTAATAATAATATTATTATATAACAACCCACTTGCAAGGAATCCTAATTATTTTATGTTTTAAATATCCAGTTTAATTTGGTTATAACCTGTACAAGGGCATGATCCCAGAGGAGCCCACCACGAGACTCCTGAAAGGCTCGGGTAGTAAAGCCTGAAGCTTTTTCTTCCCATCATAACCAGTTGCAAGAATCACAACATCAGCCTCCAATCTACTCTTGTCTTCAAATTCAATGCCCCCACTCCAAAACCACCACTTTGGTGATCCTTTTTTGAACAGTATCTTCCCCTTTTCTGCCTCAGCAAAGAAATTTTCTGGCAAGATAGCCATCTGGCATGAAGCATAGTCCTCCAAAAATTGATGATCCGGTTTCAGTCCATACTTCACTAAGGGTAGTTTCCATACCAAGTATGACTCTATGAACTTGGAAACTGCTTTCCGCTGTTTGGAAATAAAAATATATTAATTAAATCACCAGGTGGCGGCCATCTTAATTAGAAGAGTGATTACTGTAATAGTTATAGCTGTGATGATGTTGCATGGGAGTCAAGTAACTGTTAGGCACAGTAGTACTGAAAGCAAAAGAAATTTACAAATTAAAATATTTTTTACCATCGGTGATAAAAGAGGTAATAAGAGGGTCCTGATCCAGCTTTGGTTTGGCTTTTCGTGGAGAAACTGAGAAGACCTTGTTGAATAAAACAAGAAAAATGGCAATCCCCAAATCCTGTACGACGGAACTGTCCAATGTAAAGTTCTTATCACCATTGTGCATGGTTGCCCCTCAGGTCCTACAATAAATTGTCCAAAAGAATATCCATAAAGATCAAATTCTAAGCATTTTCTATATACAACTTAAGGAGCCAAATATATGAATTTTTATTGACATAATTATTTTTAAGAGCATTTAATTAAGACTGTCTGACTATTCTCTTCTTTTTATCTTCTCTGCAATTGCTTGGAATTTTCACCAATATAGCACTTCCATTGAAACTTCTTATAAAATAAATTAAGCTAAAGAAGAATATTAATTATATGGACATGTATATCAAGAATGCAAATAATTCAATATTAATTATTTTATACACTTTTTGACGGATGAGATTTCAGAATTGGATCCGAATTAGGACCCTGGCTGGCTTGATGAGATTTCACCTCATAAAAAAAAAAAAAAAAATAGAAAACCAAATTGAGAAGAAAAAGCTGGTGCTAAAGTCATCTTTAAAATTATTGTTTAATGAGTTTTTGACAAGATGTGAACTGAATCGAGTTCTCAGCCTTACTCACTATCTATCAACTTAGTATTGACTAAAATATTCATTAAACACTAATAAATACGCGGTTTGACTGTGTAACTGAGATTGTCGTGTCTTTTTTTTTTAAGCCTGATGCTAATGCATATACGTGGCTTGTCTACTGGTGCACTGACCGGATCCGTTGGATATTGTAACACTAGAAAATAATTGGGAAATAAAAATAGAGTAATGATATATACATAATATATTATATAATATATTACATAATAATATTATAAAATAAAGATATTTTTATAAAATGATGTTATTTTTATAAGATGTTTTATAAAAATACACCTCATTTAAAATATAAATATTTAAAGTGTTGTAAAAAATGTTATGTGGTAATTATTTTCCATAAAAATAAAGGCTCCGACCATCACAGTACTGCCACTTGGCCCAATTGACGGCTCAGCCCTCCTAACTACTAGTAATAAGCTACAGTAGCACGTACAATGAAAATACTAATATATAAGATATGTACATGCAGGTGGAGTGTACGTTGGACATTATTAATTAACGTAGTAAAATTTGATTTATAAAAAAATTAGGTTTTTTCTTTTTTTTATTAAATTAATGATTGACATGTTAACAATTTAGAATGCATGTCTCCGTCACAACTTATAACCAGAATATTCTATATGGATAATATTGCTATATATTAATTACTGCATATACCTTGGTTCTCCTCTGCGCATTCCACAGCCAAATCAATAGCTGATTTCTTGAAGCCAACAATTGCCACCTTCTTTTTTCTGAGAAGTGAAGCAGCAGCATCTTTGTTTAGCTTAGCGTAATCCAGGGAATGCAAGACCTTGCCGTGAAATACATCTGGACCTTTACTGAGCGGAAAAGATGGCATTCTTGGTACGTCTCCGTTTTTCCCGATGCATACTGCAAGAAACTCGAAAGCAAACCGCTGTTCCACAAAGTTCGGTTAATCAGCCAAAAAAGTCACGTATGTATATATATATATAT
>QEOT01009514.1:23373-38078 GCA_003123785.1 Pterocarya stenoptera
TACGCCCAACTCAAGAGTTATATACCACTTGTCATCTAATGGAGCTATGTATAGGACTTGATGAATCTAAATGGAAATAAAGGAAGAGATGTAAGAAGGATCTAGGGTTTGGCTTACACTCTTTGATATAAACCCGTGGGAATGGATTTCCTTGAACTCACAATCAATTTAAAATGAACCCAAGAAAGCCAAAATCAAGTCAATAGAAAATTTAAACCTGTTGAAGAATACGTTTCAAGAACCTAGATTATATAAAAATCTAGACCCGTTGAAGAACTTGTCTCCAGAACAAAAATTATAATGAAGAACGCCACAAATGTTGTGATTTATTTTTGATAAGTTCAAAAGTTTATTAAAAAACAAGAGAAGATAAACTCAACTCACAATGAATAAATTTATCAAATTTTATTAAACTTTTTAAAATGAGACTATAAAGAGTATTTAAATAAAAAATTAATTAAAATCTTAGCCAAAATAAAATTATTTCTTCCAAAAATACCATTGGATGAATAGTCTCGCGACTACAGTAACTTGGCTACAATACTTTTTTAAATCCTAGTTCAACAAAATAAAACATATATGGGCCAAGCATCCTCAAGTCCCATTATTCTAAACTAATAAAATAAATCTTTTAAATTATTTAAACAAATTGAAAACCTTCAATAACAATAGGTCCAAACAATAACTTTAAGTCATGTCTTTCACAACTTGTATCAAGTAGATCAAAATTGATTCTTTTTCTTTAAAGCCCATCTTCTGTGTTGGGCTCTTGTTAGTTTCATCCCAAGTGGATTGCACCAATCCTTGCTCTGATTCCTTGATCTTCTTAGCTTTTGATTTTGTAATTGGCCCATATGGACTTGTAAAGGATTTTTAAGACTAGATTCGGTGCCCATCATTCTCTCTTTCCTCAAAAGGATTTGACCTCGAATCTTCACCAGCATCAGAGGTAAAAAAATGTTAGTAACATTGAAAATAACAGAAACATGATACTTACCTGGAAGATCCATTTGATATGCATTATCATTAATTTGTTCAAGAATTTGAAAAAATCCATTCAAGCTACTCCTATCATCAACAGGCAAAGGCATTAAATCTAAATGAGTAAATGGATTAAGTCTATAAACAATTTCAAAAGGTGGAAATTTAGTAGTAGCATGAACACTCCAATTATATGTAAACTCAATGAATGACAAATCATACTCCCACAAATGTTCATGCAATACGTCTAAAATCTTTTTTACACCAAAATGACCACTCCAATTATATGCAAATTCAATGAAAGGCAAGCAATACTCCCACCCATGGTCAAGCCACATGTTTAAAATCATTTTTACACCATAATGGCTCAACAAACCACATCCATGCACTAGCATCTCACGCATAAGACTAGTAGCTAGGCTCAAAAAGTTTATTCTCTTTGAACAAATACCAATCTAGTCTATAGTACTTACCCAACGATGCCTTCTCACACGCTCCATACACACTAGCAAAGTCATCATCATTAGCATGCAATTCCTTATCATATCCAACTCTCAATAACTTTGCATCTAAAATGATGACAAGGACAAACCTTCTTGCTAAAGTATCAACCACAAAATTTTCCTTACCTTGTGTGTATTTGATTATAGGAGGAAATGTATCAATGAATTTCTTCCACTTGGCATGCATTCTATTCAACTTATCTTGTCCCTTCAAGTACTTTAAGAACTCATGTTCGTAAAAAATAGGTCGGGTAGGAATTGTTACACCCAGCATAATACTCTATCTCTCTAATAAGTGTTAATCTAATAAACACGCCACTAGGAATCATGACCTCATATCCTTGCAATAAAAAGACAACAACACTAGGCAATGGTTTGTCAAGTTCGTTAGTAGTAACATTTGCCTTAGCAAAAAAACTCACTTTTCTCACATTTTCTTCACCCTCTTTTTTCTTTTCACTCTTTTTTTTTTTGTCTTTTCACCCTCTTTTTTTCTTTCACTCTCTTTTTTATCTTCTTTTTTTGAACTCTCAGCCTCACAAATTTTTTTCAACTCATTCTCTTTTTTCAATTTCACTTGATTTTCATTCACTTATCTTCGAGTCAATAGTACAAGAGTAATAGTCTTAATATCTTTTACCAAAGTATACCTATTCTTGAACCCGTCATAAATCACTTTAATATCATACTGCCATGGTCTTCCCAACAAAATATGGCCAGCATGCATAGGCACTACATGACAAAGCATTTCATCCATGTATTTCCCAATTGAAAAAGAAACTAACACTTGCCTATTGAAAACTCACCTAAGAAAGACAAAATAAAGCCAATGGAAAATTTAAACCTATTGAGGAACTCGTTTCAAGAACCTAGATTATATGAAAATCTAGAACCATTGAAGAACTTGTCTTAAGAACCTAAATTACAAGGAAGAATGCGACAAAAGTTATGGTTTACCTTTGATAAGTTTAAAAATTTATTCAAGAATAAGAGGAGATAAACTCAACTCACAATAAATAAATTCATCAAATTTCTTAAATTTCTTAAAATGAGGCTACAAAGAGTATTTAAACCAAAACCTAATTAAAACCCTAACCACAATAAAGCCCCATCTTCCAAAAATATCCCTAGATGAATAGTGTCGCGGCTACAATTAGTTGGCCAAAATACAAGGCCTTCCAAAAAATCCTAATTCACAAGAAATAAGACATATGTGGGCCAAGCATCCTCAAACCACTTATTCTAAATTAATAAAATAATTTTTTTAACAAATTGAAAGCCTTAAATAGCCATAGGTCCAAACAATAACTCTAAAAAATGTCTTCCACAACTTACTCTAAGTGTTGGGCTCTTGCTAGCTTCATCCCAAGTTGATTGCACCAATCCTTGCATTGCTTCCTTGATCTTCTTGGCTCTTGATCTTGTAATTGGCCCATCTGGAATTTGCAAATGATCATTAAGACTAAGCCCACCTTGGTTCCCATCATTTCGCCTCTTCTCAAAAGTATTCGACCTCTAATATTCACCAATATCAAAAGGAGAACGATCAAAAACATTGAAAGTAGCAAAAACATTATACTCACCTGGAAGGTCCACTTTATATGCATTGTCATTAATTTTTTCAAAAATTTGAAAGGTCCATCTACTCGAGGATGCAACTTAGTCCTTCTATGGGTTGGGAATCTTTCTTTGGGCATGTGAATCCAATCCCAATCTCCTAGTTCAAAGATGACACGCTTTCGCTCTTTATTGGCTTGTGAATCAACCATTTCATTCTTTTGGGCAATTTGAAACCATACCATCTCATAAAGTGACTTCAGCAACTCTGATTATAGGATGAAAGGTATCAATGAATTCCTCCCACTTGGCATGCATTCTACTCAACTTACCTTATCCCTTCAAGTACTTCAAGGACTCATGTTCGTCAAATAAAAGTTGGGTAGGAATTGTCGCACCCGGCACAAAATCAATGTAATAATCTATCTCTCTAATAGGTAGTAATTCACTAAACAAACCACAAGGAATCATAACCTCATATCCCTGCAACAATGAGATAACAACACTAGGCAATGGTTTCTCAAGTTCGTTAGGAGTAAAATTTGCCTTACTATAAAAACTCACTTTTCTTTTTGTTTTTCTCTCATTTTTTTACTCCTTTTTTCTTTTTACCCTTTTTTTTTCTTTTACTCTCTTTTTTCTTTTCACTCTCTTTTTTCTTTCACAATCTTTTTCATCTTGTTTTAGGTCTGAACTCTTGGCATCACAAGTGTTTTTTAACTCATTTTCTATTTTGAATTTCACTTGATCTTCATACACTTGTTTTCAAGTCAATGGTACAAGAATAATGATCTTAGTATTTCCCAATTGAAAAAAAAACTAACACTTGCCTATTTACCCTAATCTCTCCACCATCATTCAACCATTGCAACTTGTATGGTCTAGAGTGTTCCAAGATAGGCAAATTCAATTTCTCAATTAAAATAGTGCTAGCAACATTAGTACAACTCTTCCCATCAATGATCATACTACATACCTTGTTGTTGATGTAGCATCTAATATGAAAAATGTTCCCTCTTTGCTGCTCTGTATCATCTACCTTGATTTGTGTATTAAGAGCACGTCTAACAACAAAAGATTCACTTGTCCCAAGATACTTCACTCCATCATTATCACTAGTATCAACCAACTCAGGCATCTCCTCACTATCACCTGTACTCTCAGTCATCATCTCTCCATTGTCACGCATAATCATCACTAGCATATTTGGACATTGAGATGCGATGTGCTCTGAACCCGAACACTTAAAACATTTAATATCTCTATTTTGTGAAGGTTGGGATTCTACCTTGGGTTTATTTCTAGTTCCCTCATCTTTCCCCTCAGGTGGTTCGATTTCCCCTTTGTTATAGCTTAATCATTTTTGTCCCACTTTGGTTTCCAAGGATGCTAAAAACCGAAGTATACCTTGCTTTACCCTTTCCCTTTAACTGCCTCTCCACCTTCATACCCAGGTGCACCATGTTCTCTACCTCCACATAATGTTACAACTCAACTACATTGGCTATCTCCCTATTCAACCCACTCAAAAATCTGGTTATCGTGGCCTCTTGATCCTCCACTGAATTAGCCCGAATCATACCCACCACCATTTCCTTATGGTAATCCTCTACACTCATAGACCCCTGTATAAGATATTATAGGTTTTGGTAGAGGTCTCTATGGTAGTGGCTAGGTACAAATCTCCACCTCATGATAGCTTTCAACTCTCTCCATGTTTCTACAGGCCTATCAAGATTCCTCTTCCTATTGGTCACTAACTGATCCCACTAAATAATCGCATAATCAGTGAACTCAATTACCGCCAACTTCACCTTCTTTTGCTCAGAGTAATTACGACAATGAAACACCAACTCTATTCTTTTCTCCCACTCCAAAGAAACTTTAGGCTCAGTTCTACCTTGGAATGATTATATTTTCATTTTGATGCTCTCAAGGTTCCTATCTATTCCATCTCAACCCCCTAGGTTTCCCCTAAATCCTCTTTTACGCCTAACTCCTATATGTCTACCTAATACAACTTCAAATGTTAGGTCTTCCTCATCCTCACCATATTTTTAATTCTCATTACTAGGCTCACGTCGCCTCCTATCCCTCCCACCTTGCAAATTTCTAATCACTGCTTCTTGATGATCCATCGTATCTCTCACTTCACCTAACACCAAGTTCAATCGTTTAAACTATTGTTGCATGGCTTGCAACACAAATGATGAGTTATTTGCCTTCCTTTTTGGTGATTAGTCACTCCTATGAGACATTGTAATGAGTTACACAAAAAGAATGTTAGTGAAAAATCTCACACACTCCCTTATGTGTTTACACTCATACACTCAAATAATGGCACTTTACTCGTGTTTCACTTTTAATTGACTTTTTCCTAATAATTGTTTCACATTCTCTTGCCTTTTACCTCAATAGTTTTTCCGCTCAAGTTCTTTAAGAATTAATTGAACTAAATCATGAAAATATAACCTTATATTATTCCAACCAGTAATATAGATCCAAGAAACAAGAACAAGAAATAAGGAAGGAATAAAATGATATCAGACTCAAAGAATTTATACAAGGAAAAGAGTAATTATAAAATAATATACCAACTAGAAAAATGTATTCAGCCCCTTTGATGATAAAGCTCAATCAACAAATGTCTTTTTTTCTCTTTGTTGTAACTATGTAGCAACTTTTGAATATGCTACCTTTTCTTTTCTTTTTCTTCCTTTTTTTTGCAAACTTTTTTTTTTCTTTTCCTTTCTTTTCTTTTCTTTTCTTTTCTCTAATTCAGTCACAAACAACAATATTCAATTGTGAAAATCAAGCAATTGAATTCAAACACACAATAATTGACAATGAAGTAGAAGAGAGAATCAATGGAACGACATTCCAAACAATTGACAAACTTAGAGATGTAAGAAACCCTAGATGATGCAAATTTCAGCCAAACAAAAAAACTTAAGAATTTCGGCAGCCTACTTTTTGTTTTTGTTTTTTCTTTTGAAACCCTAGAACAATGAAGCCCTACAATTAAATTTAAAGATGCAAGATTAAAAGATAGAATCAGATCTGATTGGAAACCTTGCTCTGATACCAAATGATATGAACCTGTAAAAATTGAATAGCTTGAATCCACAATCAATTTGAAAACTCACCCAAGAAAGCTAAAATCAAGCCAATGAAAAATTTAGACTCATTGAGAAACTTGTTTCAAGAACCTAGATTATATGAAAATCTAAACCCGTTGAAGAACCTGTCTTAAGAACCTAAATTATAAGAACGAACGCCACAAAAGTTGTGATTTGCCTTTCATAAGTTCAAAAGTTCATTCAATAACAAGAAAAGATAAATTTAACTCACAATGAATGGACTCATCAAATTTCAGAAATTTCATAAAATGAGGCTAGAAAGAGTATTTAAACTAAAACCTAATTAAAACTCTAACCAAAATAAAGCCCCATCTTCCAAAAAATCCCTAGATGAATAGTGCCGCAACTACAGTAACTTGGCTATAATACCTCTTTAAACCCTAGTTCCTAAAAAGTAATTTTTCAAATAAGCCATTGGCCAAAATACAAGGCCTTCTCAAAAACCCTAGTTCATAAGAAATAAGACATATACGGCACAAGCATCCTCAAGCCCACTTATTTTAAATTAATAAAATAAATCATTTAACAAATTGAAAGCCTTGAATAACAATAGGCCCAAACAATAACTCTAAGTCATATCTTCCACTGCTTGTATCAAGTGGATCAAGACTGGTTCTCCTTCTTTCAAACCCATTTTGAGTGTTGGGCTCTTGCTAGCTTCATCCCAAGTGGATTGCACCAATCCTTACATTGTTTCATTGAGGCTCTTGATCTTATAATTGGCCTATCTGAAACTTGCAAAAGATCTTTAAGATTAGGCCCATTGATATGAACCCCGTGGGAATGGGATCTCTTGAACCTACAATCAATTCGAAAACTCACCCTAGAAAGCCAAAATCAAGTCAATGGATGGAGAATTTAGACCCGATAAGAACTTGTTTAAAAAATCTAGATTATATTAAAATCTAGACCCGTTGAAGAACCAGTCTCAAGAACCCAGATTACAAGGAGAAACGCCATAAAGGTTGTGATTTACCTTTGATAAGTTCAAAAGTTCAATCAAGAATAAGAGGAGTAAACTCAACTCACAATGAAAATTCAATATTGTCTAAACTTTCAAATGAGACTACAAAGATTATTTAAATAAAAACATAATTGAAACTCTAACCCAAAATAAAGCTTTGCCTCCAAAAATACCCTCGGATGAACAGTGCCACGGTGCTACAGTGTCACTACAGTACCGACAATAGTAATCGCTACAATACTTCTCTTTAAACCGTTGTTCCAAAAATGTAACTTTCCAAACACTTGTGGACAAAATACAAGGCCTTCTCAAAAATCCTAATTCATAGGAAATAAGACATATGTGGGTCAAGTATCCTCAAGCCCGCTTATTCTAAACTAATAAAATAAATCATTTAACCAAATTAAAAGCCTCCAATAACAATAGGCCTTATCTTTAAGTCATGTCTTCTATAGTTTGAATCAAGTGGATCAATACTGGTTCTTCTTCTTTCAAGTCCATCTTGAGTGTTGGGCTCTTGCTAGCTTCATCCCAAGTGGGTTGCACCAATCTTTGCATTACTTCCTTGATCTTCGCAGCTATTGATCTTGTGATTGGCCCATCTGGAACTTGCAAAGAGTCTTTAAAACTAGGCTCACCTTGGTTCCCATCAATTTATGTGTTTCGTTATATTGTAATTTGGTTAGTTGTTGGATATTGAAGTTGTGTCTAGTCCATTGCATGTGCACGCATGATCATGTTTGTAAATGAAAACTTTTTGGGTAATTGCATTTATGTTCATGTGGAGATTTGAAAACTGGGTTTTCATGTGTGGAATGGATTTTGGGTGTGTGTGTGTATCATGACCCCAAGCCGAGATGGGGCATTATCTTGGTGAAGCTCCTCTGGTCACTTGGGAGCGGAATGAGTGACGTCCCCTGGGTTGTCGCCGGGTGACAACAGGATCAGACGAGTTACATACTAACTCTGTGGCCCTTCTGTTGGCGGGGGCTAGAGGATGCCTGGCCACAAATGCACTGGGTGCGGAACTGGGCATTGCTAGTTATGCAGCTAGGACGTGCGGTTGGTCCCTAGTGGAGACTATGGTGTATATGGATTAATGGAAAAATGGCTATTTTCTGAAAAAATAGCATGTGTTGGATAAAGGATTTGTGTGAGTAATTTTCTGGGGAAAATGATGGATTATTGTTTTGGACCATTTTTAGGAAAAATGGTGGAAATGTTTTAGGGCCAAAATAGGATTTTGGCGTGTGTTAGAAAATATTCATTTTAGGAAAAAATGATATTTTTGGATTTCATACATATTGCATCATATGCATGCATGGTTGGTTGCATTAATGTGTTTATATCTCGGGATTGGTTGGATTATAACTTACCTGCGGTACCATTTTCTGGTACCATAGATTTTGATGTTGATATGCAGATGTTGAGCCTGAGGATTTGGCTCCGCCGGATGAGTGATTTGGGATCACTTGTAGTTGTATTTTCAACTGTTGTATTATTTTTGGGACAGTGGTATTGCTTTTAAACGCTTTTGTTTTTTTATATCTGTATTTAAAATTCTAGTACTTAGTTGACTTATTTATTTATCCGTTGCTTTTTGTTGTGCACTTTTGCGTATTTCACACACTTGAACACTTGTCGTTGGGTTCGTGACCCATGTTGTCATCATCCTGATATCATGATTCTGTTGTTGTTTTGTACGTGGGAGTAGGGGCGTCACAACCTTGGTTCCCATCACTCTTTCAGTTACTTACAAACATCCAAGATAATTTACATCAGAGACTCTCCTGCCCCAAGACCGACCTCTCCTAATTGTCTTCCCCGATATCTTTCGTAGGCCCATTTCTAAATACATGAGTTGTCAGAGCCTGGTCCAAAGGCGTACGAAAAACGACATTAACACCCATGGTTATTACAAATGGGGAACGTCGAAGAAACTTCCCATGCACATTTTTATCAATGTATTATATATATATGTTGCTGTTTTGGAATTCTTATTTTTCACCTTTTGGTATCAGAGCCAACTTGATTTGGCTTGTTATTGTCGTATGATTTCTATTAGTTCTATTCATTTCGTATCTTCTATTTTCCTACTCTCACCATCTACTCTATTGTGTCTATTTATTATCATTGTTGGCACCACCCTAGTTGTAAAGTGAAATCCAACCACCAAACATTAAGGTTCGAGAGAGCTTAGGGCATGAGCAGTATATGGTTGATTAGGGTAAGTTACAAAATACAATAAACCTGAGAGAAAACATGATAAGTGTTGACCTTAGGATTTTAGTGTGCTTGAAGATGAATAGGAGATTTAGATCTAATTCATCTGTTAGCTCTATATCTAGTTTACCCCTTGATATTATTAATGAGGAAGATTACTCTGTTGAAGAGTTTGATAGCTTTGATTTCAAGAAATGGAGTAATCCTAAGATTGATGCCATGGAAATTTACAAAAATACTTGGATTCAGTCTACTTTTAAGACTAAGTTTAATGTTAAGATTGTTGAACAAACTTTTCCTATTTCCAAAACTCATGAAAAATTTTGTTTTTTTAATCAAAATTTCATTCATGATTTTCTTATTATAAAGGTAATAAATTCCTGCATATTGATTTTATTCAAGTTGCTGTTAAGCCTCTTACTCGTAAGGGTATAAATGTTTTTGTGCTTCTATGTTTGAGAAATGCTAGATTCAAAAAATTTGAAACTAGTATACTTGGTATGATTCAATCATCTTTGTTTAATGTACCTGATCATTTTGATTGCTTTCCTGATCTTACTCTAGGTTTGGATGATCCATTCTTAAAACTTGAACTTTAAATATTTTGGTGTATGGTTATGATAAGGATAAAGGTAGTAAACCCCTTGCTATTGTTTATCGTATTTATAATAGAGTGTTAAAAACTAATTTAAATGCTAAGGCTGTTTCTAAAAATTCAGGTGATAAAACTTTGCTAATATAAAGTTCCACTCCTGATGCTAAGATCCAAATTCTAAAATGTTTCTTTGGAGAGATAGTACCTAATGAATGGTTACTGGAACATGAATCTCAGCTTGCTAAGTTTGTTTATGATAAGATTAACCTTGATTATGTATTTAGTAATATCTTGATGGTACTATTAAAATAAGTTTTGATAATAAGGTTAATAAATCTCTAATGATCAATGAAAGGAGAAATTCTTTCACTAGATCTACTACTTCATAAAATCAAGGAGAGATCAAAGATCTCAATGATTTTCTAGAGTTAAGCTTGATTTAAAAGTAAAAGGAGTTTCTAGTAATGCCTCCCAAGTTAGCACTACTTTATACCACTAAAAATGCAGATTTATCTAAAAAAGGAAGAGACCTCTTGCATGTCTCCTATTGCATTTTGTTGCACCTATTATTCGCAACCAATTATCTTTGTACAAGGAATATAGTTATGTTAAGGACAAAAAAAAGAAAATGCTATCATACAACTTTTGATGATAAAGAAAATTTATGTGTTAAAAGAAATGGAAAGAAAAAATGCATGATATGCAAAAAGCATATACTATTTTATTTTATTTTATTTTATTAATGACTATTATGTTTCAAAATATGTTTCCCATAATAGTTTAAATATGGTAAAAAATCAAACTTTTTTATTCAAAACAAATCTATTATTCAGTCACGCCCCCACTTGATCTTGAGATGGTTATTTTAACCATCAAGGATCCGAGGTTAATGCTTCTTCTTTCAAAATTCCTATTGCTGGGTCTAATGTTCTCACTTCCACTTAAATAAAGAATATTATTGAAAAAAATAATTTTGACTTCTTTAGATGTTATTGGTCAACAATTGGACCGTAATAAAGAACAAATTGAAAAACCTTTTGGTCCACGCACCTGAAACAAGTCAAGGTAGCCAAAACCATTGAAAAAATTGACCAAATTCTTTCTGATTTATAAAAGGTGAAAACTGAGAATACCAAAACTTCTATTAGTTGTACTAATGTTATTACTAAAGGAAAGAAGGTAATCTCTGATGAAGACTCAAAAATTGAATCTTCTAATTTTTCTTTTGAGTGTGATATTACTTTGCTCAAAGAAAATTTTGAAAAGACTTAAGATAAATACTACATACTATATGAATAAACATTGACATAGTTTTGTTCGAGGAAGAAGGTTGTGTATAATCTTGGTTACTAGTCAATTTGGGCATGAAATCGCTTCACCTCTAAACGTCTAGAGGTCAAGCTAGATGCAAGAGTTGGGCATATTGATCCCACACTCTCATCTAGGCCGATTATTTGGCAAGGTGGTAAATGGAAGTCACACGCCTCAGCTGATTTCCTTCTTCGAGCTCTCACCACCAGAGCTTGTTCCTCATTTTTTTATAACTTTTTACCTTTTAGTTATACTAGCCACTTTTTTATTTTTAGTTTTTCATCTTTCCTCCCGTTCTCTCACTCTATGCAATTAATTTATCTCATTTTCTTTTTCATTCTTCAGTATATTTTTAGCTCTATTATATCTTTTTTGCATCTCAAAATATCAGAAAATAATTTCTCAAGAAACTTCAAAACTATACATTTAATAAAATATGTATTCTATTATTATATTAAAATTTTTTTAAAAAGCAAATCAGGCCTCAATCTATATTGGGCTGCCCCAGAATAGATTGGGGCACTCAAATTCATTGTTATACTACTACAAATAAATAAGTTGAAACACACAAAAATGAAGTTTAATATTTTCTTTAGTGGGAAGGGTGCACCATGCAGAACAATGTACATGGCAAAGAGATTTCAGTACAACAGAAACTATTTTCTGGGATGAAATTTTTCGTCCCAAATTATAGTAATTTCGTTCCAAAAAATTTTTTGAGACGAAAAAAATTCGTCCCAAACTCGTCCCAACAACACTGTCCCAGAAGATATATTAGGATGAAAATCACCATTTCGTCCCAAAAAATATCTTTTGGGACGAATTTGATGGAAACCGTTCGAACACATTCGAATGGAAAAACTTATTTGTCACGGTTGAAATTCATCCCAGAATATCGTTCGAACGGTAGTAATTGACGTTTGAACGATTTAAATCTACGTTCGAACAACGAAGACATTAGTTATATCCGTTCGAACGGTAAAAAATAGCTTTCCGTTCGAACTTCAAACGGATATGTCGAACGACATAAATATAGATTTCCGTTCGAACGTGGTGAAATTTTCGTTCGAACGGCACAAAAAGAAATTGAGTTCGAACGTTAAAGTGGGAGTTCGAACGATAACTATTTTATTTATACTCAATAATAAAAAACCAAATAGACATTCATAATATCTGAAAAAATACATTAGAAAATGTTTAATAGTCACAAAAGTTTTATAATAAGTGCAAACTAAATAAACAACTATGAAACTAGCATTGTTCGTACATAAATAGACAATCCCAAAATGTGTACATAAAAAACCATTAGTTGCTTGGAGGCCTGTACTGTTGCATAAGCTGCTGCATTTGGAGTTGCATCTGTCTCCTGAACTCTTCTTGTTGTTCTTCATGTTGTTTGAAACGTATCTCCATGTCTGCTTGTTTCGCCAATTGAGCCTCTAACTCATGCTGCCTTGCAATCAATTCTTCTATTCTGAAATTCGCATTATCTAGCGCTATAGAAGCCGTAGAGGCAAACCCGGAAGAAGAGGGGAAGAAGGTGAAGGCTTTACACAACGACCCATACCCCTTAAATATCCTGAACGTTGACCCAAGACTTGTGTAAAAATATCAATATCACTTGTTGAGGAATTTTGATCTGATGCATATTCAGTATGAAGGGCAACCATTTTATCCTAGACATATATAAAATAAAGAATTAATATCGTCATAAATATTATAATATATTTAATTAATGTTATAATACTTACATAATTTTAACAGGCATCAGGATGAGTTCACTCTCCATTCTGGACAATTCAAGAGTTATCAATCAAGCATTCATCTGGATTGATAACTCTCGAACGGGTCTAAGGTTAATTTTGATGAAATACAAATAATGCAAGATATGCTAACATATGTCAGACAATAAGAACATATTATTTATACAACAATACAACAACAACATCAATAACGTTAAATCTTAGCTATATTTATTAAAATTTAAAGATTATGTAATATTTTAATTAAACTACAAATTCTATAGTATTTAGGATTAACTATTTCAATATTGTTAAATCTTAGCTATATTTATTAAAATTTAAAGATTATGTAATATTTTAATTAAACTACAAATTCTATAGTATTTAGAATTAACTATTTCAACATTGTTCTGTATTGTAAGTTTCCGTTCGAACGGTGCTCAAACCGTTCGAACGGTTATCAAACCGTTCGAACGGTGATCAAACCGTTCGAACGATTTTCATTCCAGATTTTCAGTCATCTTCAACAACGGAAAACCCACATATATCACCAAATGCACAAACCATAACCAGTATAATAACAACATGCCAACAAATAAAACCTAGTGTAGATGGAGATTCAAACTTAGATAATAACTTATAAAAAGTAGATTATAAAAAACATACCTTAGATGAAAATCCAAGAGAGATAAAACTTAGAACCGAGAAAGAGCTCCACAAAAAGTAGTAGAAATAACGTATTAATCCGAAAATACTTGAATGAGATGAAAAGTAGTAGTATTTGGGGCTGGATTAAGGGAGAAAGCTGCTGGTTTGTTCGTGAGGGTCTGAGAGGGGCGGGAGGAGAGAGACGATTATGAGTTCTGCCGTGTATTTCTGTAAAGTTTTCCGTTCGAACGGTTATTTACTAACCGTTCGAACGTGAAACAACGAGGCGGGAATAATTTCCCTCTTAAATTTTCACGTTCGAACGCTTAAATAGTACGTTCGAACGTGAAATTACAGATTCTTGCTCTCATTCATAAACGTTCGAACTCTTAATATATACAGTTCGAACGGTTTGCTAAATGTTTAATAATATTTTTTTTTACACCATACTATTAAATAAAATAACAACATTAATAAATATAGACATATTAAATGATACTATAGTTTAGTAACTATGTAATATCATACTAACGCATATTATATATTACATTATAGTAAAATATATATGAATATATGATATCATACCAATTAAGTTATAAGCAACATATATATAGTATAACCATATTGTCTCATCTATAGTACTAGCTAGCATATATATAAGTGTCCTCTAATTGGTGAACTATAACTAAAATATATTATGTTAATATATTAGACTATAGATAACATATATATTGTATCATATACAGTGTCATCTAATTAGACTATAATATCATATTTATTATAGTATAGTAAATTAAAATACAATATATATTATTAACTATATATATATCATATAATTAACTATAATATATAGTACTATATAGATATTAATATACCGTTAATATAAACTAATTATAGTATTTATTAATTATGGTATCATATATATATACAAATTAATATATATGTTCACCATAATATTTATATAATGTTATAACATATATACTAGTACATAATATAGTATTGATACTATATCATATAACTCATAGTATATTATATATATAG